>VZTI01002341.1:828520-948520 GCA_013397865.1 Struthidea cinerea | reverse complement strand
TGAAGTACTTGATGCCACTCCTTGCTTCTGTCTCCTGCCAACATCAGTATTTCTTCTAAGAAATCCTTTTGCCAAAGGATATGAGCCAACTCCTCTGGTCTCGTAAGACCATGTTTCTATTGTTCTGATAAACAGGCTGTTCTCTGTGCTTGTGGACTTAATCCTTGAGCCTCCTGTGCCCAGTATCCCAAGCAATGTCTTCATAAATAACGCTAGATCTCCTTGTTCCTATTGCCCAGAAATACTTTGCATGTTGCTAAATCCTTGTGTTACATTTTACTTTTTCTTGATCATTCGCTGGCAGTTCTTAAACCTATGACCAACTGCTACATTTTGATCAAGTTTTGGAATAGATGAAAAAAAAGTCTATTATCTCTAAGCAATCTCTAACCTTGCCTTTCTATTTAGTCCATCATATCATCAAGTTCTTTATGTACAATGTATCAATTCTGTGCTGATCAATCTTCTCATCTTTGGTCATTTCTGGTTTTGTTATTTAAAATCAGTAATGGGATTATGTGCCTCAGTAGTACCAAAAAGACAAAAACGATGGCAGAAACTGTATGCACAAATAACTTTGATCTCTGTCTTGTCACTACTGTATATAGAGTTTTACTTCCTCAAAAAGCAGTGGGGAAGATGTGGAATGGAGCATGTGCAATCAATTATTCATTCAACACTTTTTGTGGAGAAAACCAGATCTAAGTCTAGAGCAAGAGTTTTCCTTACAGACACTTTTTTCAATGGACTGAAATTGATCTCTAAGCAGAACATTTAACCCAGCTGACAGTAGACTTGATTTTCTTAACTACTTCTCGTGAACGATTAGGAATAATTTGGGGATTCTCCAGATTCACTGACTGTACATTGAAAATCACTCCTCTTGCAAATGCCTCCAAAAAGCATGATCAGCCGAACTGTCTGGGAAAGGATCAAAACAGAAAAAAAGAATCTGCAGAACAAGTAAACAGGGTCAGTAAGAAGCAAAAGAAACAGCACAGTCAGACCATCAAAAATGCAGGCATATAAAAGGGAGCAAGTAGCAAAGAAAAGATAGGAGCACTCGTGATGGGATAAAGGACAGCTCTTTCAAGAAGGAAAAGAATGCGGGGTATGGTGGGGCTAGAGGATGCCAAAGGCATGCCAAGTGGATGTTTTTCAGAAGTAATTTTGTTTTTCTGATATTCACCTATTGGCATTTGCACTTACTCATTGCTTTTGCATATGCCCTGGACTCTGCCCTGTCCAAAGGTTTTGCTACTTTTGCTACATGATTCAGGCTGCTGATGAGAGAAGCTTTAACCTTAAATCAGCTTTAGATGTGTCCCACTTTTGTGATCTGAAAATAAGAAACTCTCAACACTGAAAAGTCAAACTGCTTCACTGAAAAAATGCCGATATTCTGTCTCCTACTGCACACCAAACATTAGGGCTGCACACACTGACATTGAGCACATGACTGAGGAGCAACCAACTGTGCTGTGGGGGTGACTGATGAAGTTTCTTTCTTCAGCCCTTAAACACTCTGTATGTTACATGACCTGGATTTGTGGGTACCTGTTATCTTGCTCAAGCACCTGCTTTCCATTTGACGCTTAAAGAAAGTGAGTATCCCCCTGAAGGACAGAACCTTGAGCCAAGTTGTCTTCTTTGTCAGATCTTGTAGCCTCACAAGGGATTTCCCTTGTTTCTGGCTCCTCTGGTGATGCTTGTCTTGCTATTCCCTCACCAGTAGCTCTGAGGCTGCTGGCACTGAGTGGTCCCAGAGGCAGCAATACCTGCAGCACCTTCTGGGAGAGCAGCAACTGCAGCAAAGACCTCACTGGGGTGGCAGCAGCACTAACTGCTTCAAACTATGCTTTAGAGAACTCTTCTAGTTTAGATCCTTTTCTGTGGTAATTTGGTATGAAAATGAGGCATAAATTTATATCCAGCCATTACTTATAATAGGAACAATACAAGAAGCAGTATGGTTTTTTCCATTTTCGTGGTGATTATGAACTGGCTGTGGTGATTTTTAAATGGGTTTGTTACTTCATTGATATAAATAAACCTGTTAAATTCAATGGTATCTGAACAGTATGCAGCTAGGAAATAATGTGGCTTATAAAGAATGAGCTATTCACTGACCCTTATAGCATATGGAATTACTTTTATTCAGTTCTTCACTGACCATGGCTTATATAATGAGAGAATGGAAGTGTGCAAGTCATTACTGGATTTACACATTAAGGAGATGTTAACAAAATGAAAACAGATTTTCAGACAGAGATCATTTTCTGTATGGACCATGTTGTCCTCGTTTGAGACATTTTTCCTAAAGAGGTTATTCTCTATATGCATGAAACTGACAATGTAATTTTTTTCTTGTAACATCAACATGAAAGAGTAATGTGTGCACATGTGCCTATAATCTTAAATTGTGGAGTGTGCTGCTTCACAAAATCCACAATCATGCCGTAGAGCCCTGAGACTCTGCCCAGAGGGATGCCCAAGATGTGTGAGCCACATTCATATTTAAGCAGATCATTGTTAACACCTCCACCAACATGTACAGGCCTAGACAGAAGTAAGGTCTTGCTCAGATATGAGTAATATCTAGTCTTTATTATTAAAATACATATTTCAGCTCTTCTGACTACACATGACATGATACCTATTTAGATCTCATGTCTGTGTACCCAGACACATATGTAGAGTTAATCTCTGATTAAAAATGCTGATACCCCAAAACTTTATGTTTCCTAAGAAAAGATGGTGAGCCTTTCTATGCTATACTTCTTGGACCAAGAAAGAATTTTATCTTTATTTCACTAGCACTTTTAGTAAACTACAAAAAGAAAGGTTCACAGTAACATCTGGTTTTGCTGCACCTCCCAGGAAAATAGCATGGCAACAGTAATAGCAGCAAATTTAACCAATTCAAGCCTATTCAGGAGAAACTTATTTCTGTCACGTGCCAATTTCTCTGATTCTCACCTGCTTAGTTATATGGTACTTAAAAATTATCTTCTGAAATTCCCTTTCAGTTATTCCACTCTTTCTCATTTGCACCGTCTGTGGTTATCAGAATACATGTGAGGACAATTTCTGAAAATTACTTAAGCTGAATTTCTACCCTAGGAGGAAGGTCTGGAATATACTGTCTGGAACAATAATTCATTCCAGGAGAGAGAAAGGAATGATCTTTCTAAGAAATTGCATTTACTGTAGGACAGCTGATGCAAAATACTTAAAACTAAGAGCGGAATGTGGTATGTCTAAAAACAGATACTGCAGTATCAGCAGAACTGCTAAGTTTTTGTAGTCATAACTTTTGTGACTGTATAATTATAAGCCATTTTGAACTGACTAGCATGAAAAGGGAGTCTTTCAGAGTAGGTGGGTAAATAAGCAAGAAATGATAGCAATATTCATGGCAAAGGTTGCACCTCTCATTGGATGTGAATGTGCTGACTCAGGTGAGGCTGCTAGCACTGCACAGGAGGTGATCTCGTCTGTAGATAGGGATTGAAAACCATCCCATGGTGCATCTTGTCCACACATGATCAGCAGCTGTGTGAACAGAGATGATCAACACCTTGGGAAATCATTGTTCTCACATGCTTCCCCTTGAAAATCCTGGATAAACCTTGATTTTTCAAACTGCAATTTGAATTCACCCACTATTTCTTAAGGAATCTGTTACACAGTTAAATACTGATGACAAATAAATCCATAAGTAAAAGGTAAAATAAAAATGGTACATTTAAACAAAACATAGAAAAAAGGTAAAATAAAAAAGTTAAAATAAAAAGGTAAAGTATATATGCTACCTATAATACTATATACTAACATATAGCAGCATATATACTCGCAGTATATACTATAATACTTATCTATTAAATGACCTGTTTTGAATGTTCCAAGTGCTCTTCCTCCAAATCTCACTCAGTCAAGAGAAAGTATGACTTATGAGCAGGACTACAAAATATGAGTGTGGCAAGGTCCTGAGCTGGCTTTGAAGAGAATCTGCCTAGGCGTTCTCTTCCAAAAGAAGACCAAAAATATTTTAAACACAGAAAACGACAGGTTTTAACAAAAGTAGGAGTTTTATTTTTTAAACACCTAGAAGAGAAATAAAAGGATTTTTCAGGTGTTCTCACAAGCTCCTTGCAAGCATGTCCTTACTTCCAAGCTAACCAACAGCTTTCTGAGTTATGCCCCTTGGTCCTAGGAGGCTCCTCAAACCCTTTCTGAGAAGTAACTCCAGCTGTCTGCTCCAAGTCTCTCAAACACTAACTGCTCCAGGCCCCTGCCTTCATACAGAGGAGCAACCCTTGTTCTTCTGTGCCACAGGGTTCACCTTCCTTGGTATTTTTCAATAACACGAATTTATAACAGTCAAATAAAATGAGCACCATGACTCAGAAATGGAATTAGGAATCACTCAAGCACCTTCTGATGTTCTGTTTTTTAATCTAAGACCTAAAAACTTTGTGCATTGAAGAGAAAGGGCAGGGAAAGCTTGAAGAAGAATGAAAAAAGGAAGCTTGAAATGGAGAAATAATGACTGTGTCCTTTTAATTCTGGTGCCTCTGAAAAAAGTTACAAATAAATGTTAGAAGTATGTTGTTCATGTTGGTTTTACATATGATACAGGGATTTTTTTTCCATTTAAGGGCTAGTATTTTGTCCTAAAATGCCTGCCAGCTTCTTAATAGATGCTTGTTTAAGAGGACAAGGTCTCGTCTGGTCTACTTCTCCACAGAATAGGACATCTTAATTGCACTGGGGTTGTCAAATATTTTGGTTTTTTGATACAACAAGCAAAAACAAGTAATTAAAAATCAAAAAACAACCCTGTCTCTTTCACCCTCTTTACTCCCTAAGACCTTTTTTGGCTGTTGTTCTGCTAGAAAAATGAGAGTGAGAATAGAATGAGAATTGGCAATGAAAGAAAAACAAAGAAAACCAGAAAAATCAGCAGGAAAAAAAATTACAAAATTTGCTAATTTTCTAGAATTCTTCCACCTAATTTTCAAATGGTAAGGATAAATAATCGAGCCTTAACTCATATTTTAAAGATATTGCCACTTTCAGTTAGAACTGGATGGGAATAATTTATGTTTTCCCCAAGCTGTGCAAAAAGGGAGAAAGGAACCAAAACAGCCAAACGTGTATTTTATGGATGAGATGAGACAAACTGATGAGTGGAGGCCAGTGGAACATGTACAGCAAGGATCGTGGAGAATATGATTACTGTCTGTGCAACTGAAGAGAATTGTACATTACATTGATTTACATGTAAAAAGTGCCCATATCACTACAGGTCTTAGTAGTGGATTTTTTTCTCCACTTCTTTCTTTAGCACACTCTGTTTTGCTCACTCTTATCTAAGTCTTGCATCTGAAATGGCTGTTTTGCTTTCTTGGCGGGTCATTATAAATTCAAGGGCCAACAGGAAAAGAGCATGGCTGCAAATATGACATTTTGGTCATGATACAATAACCTGAGTTAGAAATCAAGACCCTCGATTTCACTGCTATTGTAACTCGGAGTTGGCCCCCTGGGACAAAGAACATTGTTTTATTTTGTTCTCTTTTTAGTACTTATTTGTCTGCATTCCCGTTCACAGGGTTGTCTTACTCTCTAAAATTGCTTAATTCTAGCCAGAGACTCTGTAAGGAACAACAGAACATCAAAGGTGACTAAAGGAGGAAGATCAAACAGCAATTAGTAAATCCGGGGAGCAATTAGAGGACATTGGAAGTGCCCTGAGGGAGAGAACGGGACTGAGCTGGCCCACCCTAGTTGAACAGTCCTATTAATTTGATCAGCCTGGAAAGCGTGGATGAATTAAGGGAGGTCTCTTGATAGTCACAACCTCAGACAACCTAACTGAACACACCCTCTTGCCTCTTGGTGTGCTTTGGTATTTGACCCGAAAGTTTGAGAAACTACATCTTTCTGGTACATTATTTTTAAACACAAACATCTATATGTAAAAATACATACTCTTTTAAGTGTCCTGTCAAGTATTGCATTACTTCTGGTTTTCTAAAGACCTTTGTTAAACTATTACTCCAATCAAACTATGGTAAGTTGATTTTGCTCCAGAAAAACTGTTGCATTTCACTGGAAGCTAAGGCCACAATGAATAGAGCACACCATTCATGTCCCAGATTGTGTCATGTTGGTGAAGTTGCTAATGATTCACCCTTTAGGCTTGTGAGGCATCTTGCCCAAGCTGTTCACCCAGGCTCAGCTGTGGTTAACAGTGAGGTGTCATTGCCAAAGGGCAAGTCAGCTGATGAAAAAAACAGATAATGGCTGGAGGGAATGTCTGAAGGCCTCTTGGCCAGCCTCCTGCTGAGATAAGGACTATTGCAGGACCTCACATGTACCAGCTGTGGAGGAAAGCATCTTCCCTCGATCTGCTGCCTATGTTTCTCCTAATGATGCTCATCCATTTCAAATTAAGAACAGAAAACATCTACGCTGCTCTGGAGAGTTAAATAGCACTTGTTCACCACTGCCTCCAGGACCTTTCCTAGGATTTGGTATGCCCATAGCTAGAACCTGTCCCTCCTGCCAGCCAGGAACAGGGCAGCCAGCCCAGGGCATCAAGCACATCCCTGGGGACTGGGATGAGCCAAGGCTGGGTCAGGATTTTGACCTGTGGTCAGGCCCACAGAGGGAACCGGTGTCCAGTACAGCCCTGGGATGTCTGGGCAGGGCTATGGGGATGGGCTGAAGCCAGGCTGGAAAAGGCAGTTTGTTTAAAAGCAGGTCTGCTTGCCCTCACAGGAGCCCTGGGCTTCCTCACAGCAGCGCCCTCTGCCCAGGGACCAGCTCTGCTCTTCCCAGACCATCCCAGCACCCCAAGAGCCAGGCCCCTGGGCTCAAGGTGCCCAGGATGAACCCAGTACCCAGCTGGGAAGTGGGCACAGTCCCACAGCATTAGTCTGTCTTCAGAGAGGGCATTTCGTTTTATTTATGATTGTAAAACATGTGGCTAGTGGCTCTGATCCTCTGAGGCCTCCAGGCACAGCTGCAGAACAAATCATAGCCTGGAATCTCTTTGGGGTGAGGTATTTCCTCAGTGTAGTCAAGGGACTAAACTAATAACACCCAATTTCCCGCTATGCTGATATTAAGGAAAATTGCTCTGTGGGAAACCAGGAGCTCATTGGTTCAAGTACATTTTCCTTTGGGAAAGTCTCTTCAGGGGAGTTTTCTTATTTTCTTTTATCATCACAGGCAAATTCTTTCACTGTATGTTGGCTGGCCATGTTTCTCTACATTTTAAGCGGCTTGCCAAGCAGGGCTTAATATTATTTTTTTTTAATTCAGTATTTTTCTTAGCATATAATTTAAAAAGCCAGAAGGATAAAAACAGGTTATCCTCCTGTGCTATCTACTTTTCAAGCCCGGCTTCACTAGCCAGTGCAGGTTGATAAGTGTTTTACCTCTACTGTGTTACCTGTGAGAGTTGTGTGGAATCAAACCAAAGGAATTAGGTCCAATAGATCCTTATTGCACAGCTAGTAAAAAAACAAGCTTATGGTTTATTTTCCTAAATGAAAGATAAGGGGTAGGCAAGGTCCATTTCCTGCCTGCAAAAAACTGTCCCTTTGAAAGGGAGAACACATTAAAACGCATTGGCTGAAAGAACAGAAATATGTGGAAAATATAAGTTATACTGGCTGATTTAAGATACAGTAAGCATCCTTCCTTGAACACATTCACTAGCACCAGGTAGTCTGGTTGAAGTGAAGATTCAAAGATAATTTGGAAGACAATCTTTTCCTTTTTTTTGTCAGTCACAGGAATTTATTATTATAAAGAAACTAACTGCTTTTTCAGGTGTCTGCAAGTCACCAGGCAAATACTTACCCAGCACATTCCAGAGCTAGGCACACTCTTGTTCGAACCTGGAGGGAACATTTTTTATAACTGAACCAGCGAAGGAATAATTTCCTCCAGAATTTCATGTTATATTCAGGAAAGAAGAATAGCTTTTAAAGATACCATGAACGTCACTATCCCAGCTGAGAGGAAGAAGGATTTGTGAGTATGTGGAGACAACATCCTCAATCATCTCTGGTGTGCCAGCAGATACCATAAACCCTCGAATGCCCATGGTCAGAGAAGTTACATTCCCTCTGACAGATCCGGCTATGGAGATGCACAAGGTGTTTCAGTAACGATGTATCTGAGTATAGTCTAAGCTTTCTTGGATAGCTGAGAATGTATGAACAAGCATTTATGAATTTTAATAATTGCATTTATCACACTTGCTGACATGCCATCCAGCTACCCCATGACATTCCCTTTGCATATATAATAGAAATAAAGGGTAAGATTATATGCTTTCAAAACCAGTTCTAGTTTTGTTTCTGCCTTTAAAAAATTAAGGCTCACATGTGTTTAATCTTTAGATCCCCGTGCTGGTTGAAATGAAAACACTTTAAATATAAGTTTCTATGGTGCTTCATTAGCGATTTTGTCATCTGGTCCTCTTAACTGTTATTGTATATATTCATGTATATAATATGTATATATATAACTTACTAATAATATATAACATATATAACTGTTATAATAATATATACTGTTATATACTGTTATAATAATATGTAACTGTTATTCTATATATATAATGCATATATAACTGTTGTTATTATTGAGCAAAAAGTTCTAATTAATAAACTAGGCCATGTTTCAGTGTCTGTTAAGGACAATGCAAAGCATTTTCATTGTCAGGTATCTGAAGATATGTTGAAATGGCTCAAATTCCTGATTTTATATGAAAAGATAGAATGGAGATATAAACTAAACTGAAGAGGATTTGAGTGTATATTTCTTATACCTGAACTTTTAGAAAAACAAAAGATAGAAGTATTATCTATTTGATCTTTTAGAAAGTTTTTTTTAGTACTTCAGCAAAGCAAAAGCTATAAAACTAAATTACTGGTATGGAATAAAACCAGCAAGTGGCAGTATTTGACAAAAATTTGAGAGCTAGATAGAAAACTTTTAGAAGCAAATGGAGAATTACGCTATATCTGACTGTAAGGTGATCACTTCTGCTAGCATCCAGAAAGAAAGATATCTCGTTTCCAGAATAATTTTTTTGTTTTGTTTTGTTAGGTCAACTCTACAACTAAAGAAATTGGAAACTGGAAACAGAAGACAAATTTCCCATGGATATTTATATGCAGGGTCAACAAAAATGACCCTGCACATTTTATAAAAATTCTTCTATGAAAACTGGCTAAGAATAGAAAAATATATCAAAACCATTTGGAAGTTTTATTTATCAGAAACCTTCCCTGACACCAATTTAGAATAGCATGCAATGAATATTAAAATCATACAATCATAGAATTGTTTAGGAAAAGACCTTTAAGATCACTGAGTCCAACCATAAACATAATACCTTGTTCTTCTGGATTCCACAGAGCATGAAAAAAAGTCTAACTTAAACAACTTTTCAGGCATCGATAACATATTAACCAAGAGCCTGGAAGCTGCATGTAACAAAGTAAATAGCAAGAATGATATAGCACATGTTACACCTAAATGGCCTGAGAACAGTGAGAATATCTATGCACTTTTTTTCTCACTATCAGAATTACATGTGTAATAGCACAGAGACTTCTGAGGCATAGCACAATAGTCTATCAAGACCCTGAATGCTAAAATCTTTTCAGAACAATTTTAATTTCCTGTAGGAAGCATAATTTTAACTATGTACTTTATTTCTGAAAAAAAAAATCATCAGAAAGGACCAAAATTACACGACGTAAACTGTCATCATATTTTCCTAAATGCTACAAATATCCCAATTTGGTGATATCTCTGTATTACTGTGTTTAATTACCTAACCTCAGATGTTCTGCTGCTTCCAGTACAGGCACGGCAGGATGACAGATTTACAGCTGCCAAGATGCTCTAATGTGAGTGGCATTTCCGCAACAAAAATTTACTTGTGCCAACATTTGCACTTTGTAGGTCAAAAGTGCCTGAGGTTTTCGTAGACCAGGAAACAAATTTAATTTTCAGATTAAGACGTGCATATATCCCAACACTGATTACAAATGCAGAGGAGGTGATACACATAGCAGCCGCTTGCTGAATTGACATTGAGGTGATGAACTTTTTAACCTGCTAATTCTGTAAATTCTCTTCTACTTCAGACTGGTATCCTCTGCTGTAAAAATAGCTGATGTGTACGTATATGAGTTTCTGAGCAACTTAGTGTGTTGAAAGAGAAGACTAAGCCGAGCCCTGCAACAGTATTTAGAAATGCATCCAATTTAGAAGTGTATCTAACTAGTAAGAGTCTTCCTGGGGTCTCTGACCACCCTGCAAACTCAGTAATCATACTGATCGCATGTCAGTAAGCCTCCTTTATCTCCAGACACAGATTGAGCCCACAGGCTCCCAGTTAACCACTGGGGTGGTGAAGGATCTTTTAAAGGATTGAGGACTCATTAGAACACAAACCCCACTTCAATACTTCCATTAGCTAACTACTTTTTAAAGATATAAGCAGTCATGTGTTGCATTAGAGAAGGAGACATAGTGATTCATGAAAAACATAGTCAAAGATAATGAATCAGTGTATTTTTATTCTGGGCCCATTACTGATTTCCAGCATCACAGCACACTTACAGGTTCTAATTTTCTTGATTTGACTTAATGTTAAAAAAGAAAACAAAGTGTCCAAAAGTAATGCCCAGACTCATGGACTAAGCCCAAGTTTTCACAGTGAGATTCAGAATAACAGAATCACAGAATGAGTGAGGTTGGAAGGGACCACAATGAGTAACATGGCCCAACCTCCCAGCACAGGGAGGGTTGTTCTAGAGCACATGGAACAGGACTGCATCCAGACATTCTTGAGTATCTCCATGAGAGAGATTCCACAACCTCTCTGGGCAATCTGTTTCATGAATTACTATAGTTAAGTTTTAGGCAAGAATAGCATCTACATTGTTCCTTGAAGAAAAAGGGATTCAGGCAATGCTGCAGAAGTGCCATGGCTTATTTCTGGGCTGGAACTGGGGGTGCTGACATCCATAATTTATAAGAGAATATGTTGTTGTTAGACATAATAGGTTAGTTGTGATCACTGTTATTGTCACTATGGAAATGATGTGCCAATGCTCACCTGGGATAGGCAAAGGGTTGGAGAAAAGGTATGGGTCTGCTTAGGACTGACATCATGTAAGAATAACAAAGTATTTAGGATAACATTAGAAATCTCAGAGGCAATCTAGGCAATCTTTTGTTCTCAAGCAAGATTTGTTTTGAGGAAGTGTTAGGATCATGTGAGCTGTGGCTGCAACCATTATTCTTCTAAGTGACATTCTGGTGGATCCTCTTATACCTCCTTACCTGTGCACTCACCTACCCAAAACTGCCACCAGAAAGTCATTCAGGGCAAATCCAACAAATTGTCCTGGCTCAGCAGTCAAAGTTGCAGCACTCACAGGGAACGGTCCAAGAGTTGTGTATGTGAGTTTTTCAAAGCACGGCGGAAATGGAAATTGGCTTGTTGGACTTGCTTCTCCCCAGAAAGGTTTCTCTTTCCCTGATCTTTCTTTCCTCATCTTTTCTCTTTGCTTTCTGTTCTCCCTTCCTCTCCTTATCCCTTCTTCCCCCTTCTCCACTCCCCTCATATTGCCTTCCTTCTCTCCTCTCCCGAGGTGCAAGCTGCCGTCCCGCTCAGGGGGTGCCTTTACCCTCTCCCTTCCGAGCACGGGGGGAGCAGCAGCCCGGGCTGCGGGCGGACCCCCGGCCCCAGCCCGTGCCGGGCGCTGCCCCGCGGTGCGTGCGGAGGGCGGCGCGGAGCCCCGGNGTACCAGCAGGAATGTCCCCAAACATCAAAATCCTGGGAGACATCATTAGCTATGTGTCTGTGTTGTCAGATCTGTATTTCTGTCACGGGAGGAGTTTAAACTGGGTGATGACAGACCTGGTTATTGACCAGGAGGGGGAAAGGCTCTGCATTTTAGAGACAGGAAGAGGGAAGAAGGCAGAAAAAAATGCTGTTGGTACTGGACTATTTCTCTCCAAGTGTGTGACCCATGGAGCTGTGTCTGACGGCTTGGAAGGGAAGGGAGAGGATACCACGGACTGGAAGATGCCATGCGAGTCTTCTCACTGGCAAAACACTATTTCCTTCCAATATGAATTTAAAGAGCACTCAGGGGAAAAGGATTCTGTCAAAGATGTCTCTAAACGTCAGTGGTGTGGTGAGCGGGCAGCACAGAAGGCTCGGGTCTGTCTGGGGGACAAATGCCAAAGCCGGCGGAGGGAGGGAGGGAGGAAGGGAGGGCGGAGGAGGGGATGGATACCTGGGGTGAGAGGCACAGGGGTGGGTGGCGGCGGAGCCTCAGCTCTTTGTCTGCGGTCGGGGGAGGGGGCCGGACCCGCGGCGGTGGCTCTGCCCGAGGGGCCTGGGCGTCCCTGCGCTGCTCCGGGGTTGCGCTCGCTGCCCCCGGCCCCGCTGCCCGCTCGGCCCCGCGGTCCGGCCGTGCCCGTGCTCCTGCCCGGCTCTGGCGGCGCGGGGGTCGGAGCGCTGCCCCTGGTTCTGCGGGGCTCTTAGAGGTGGATGTTCTGGTTAGCTTGCGGGCGTTGTGTCCCGGCTTAGTCGTCCCTAGAAGGATTTCAGTACTTCCTTAGTATCCTGCTTAAAAGCATATTCGGTCGGCAGGGGGACCGACAGGGACGTAGGTGGCACTTTTGCTCAATTCTTAGACATGTTGGGGATGTACGAGCAAAGCGGGACCCAGACCCTGGGCTTTCTGAAAACTAAGCCGGCTCAAATTCCTGCAGAGACTTGTGAACATTAGTTAATAACCAGTTTTTTAGTTCAGGCACAAATGTGTCAGTCGAAGTGCCCAGCAGTTCCTTTGGTCGCTGTTTTGGGTGGGATTGCATTGGTGTAAAGTTCAGTATTGACAATGATTGACATTTAGTTCACATTGATTTGACTGAAACAGTTACCTTTCCAGCCATATTTCCCTGCAATGAAGGCAAAGTTCCAAATGAACATCACACGCTATTTTGTTTCGTGGCTTACTAAGAGGAACGGATTTGTTCCATTGACCTGCTTATATGTTACTTGGGCTCAGAAAGCTCTTGGCACCAGCCCTACCCTTTCCTTGCACACACGCAGCCGTGCAAGCTGAGCAGAGCTTGGCCCTGGGAATTTTCTGCGGGGCCTCCTGTCATAAATTAACTTGTGACTTTGTCAGATATTTTCAAAGGGGGTCTATAAAGCCTTGCTCTGTTTCAGCTTCCAAGTATTATTTAATATGAAGAGTACAGTCATTTAACATTAACTGAGTCCCTCTTTGGCAAGAAGTGAAGGCTTTTGGCAGAATGGGATTAGTCCTGCAGTACTTGTAAACCTTTTAGGGAACAGTACAGGAAGTGGGTGGTAAAGTTTCTTACATTTGAAACAAAGTACATTTACAGAACACTTTTTGCCTTGAGCTTACAGGAAACCATGTAAAGCTAGTTTTGTGAATCATCTTAAATGTAAAAAAAAAAATCTTAGAGTGTGGAGTCAAGTCTTAATGGCTTGGTTTCATCTTAAAGGTAGAAGGGTCTGCCACAGCAGAAAGTATTAGATTAAACCTCACCAGGGTGGAGCTCCCCTTACGGTGGGTATTTATAATGTTGCAGTGAGTCAGAGGAGAACGTGTGAACAATGCAAGCATTATACTCGTCTAACCCCACTAATATATCAAATTGTCTAGTATCCCAAATCTGAATTATCATTCCGGTGTAATGCAAGCTACCATGCTGCAGAAGTAATGCAAAAGAAGTTAAAAATATGTTTTCAGCTTGACGAAGAATGATCATTTTCAAAATACGCCTGCGGATGACCAGCATTCTTCAAAACTTAATGGTGAAAGGTTGTAATGATGATGACTTGTCATCTAGTAATGGGTATTATCCTTTCTGGACAACTGACTGGGGAACTATTGTAAATAAGATAGGTCGTATTACATCTGTAAATATTCAGTTACTCCTTCTGCTACAGTTCTGCTGAATGGCTGTGAATGGAAAGGAGCTGGGTCAGAAGATAGTGGGGCAATAGGAGTCTTTGGGACAAAGAACAATGGTACAATTTATTTAGTAATCAATAGTTTGAAGGTACCAATCAGATATAAATAGCTTACCTGTTTTATATGAATTGCCTACTTTTAGCTATAGGATGTACTTTCAGAATAACTATTACATATCTGAGGTACTCACTGAATCACCAGACAGTTTATCACTCTTTTTTTTACCTACCTGTGATGTTGAACTGTAGTTCTACACTGCAGTGTTATGCTTCACAGAGGTAGCCCATCACCCACAGAGTAGTGGGCTTTCTATACTCAAGAACAGTCTCTGTTTTAAGCATGGAAGTAAGCAGTTATTTCATCTCTGTTTTGACTCTCACTGTTTGTCTTTCAAGTGGAGCCTGTATATTAAATGTATTTTCTTTAGCAGTGGTGTTGATAGTTAGATAATTAAAAATAATAAATTAATTTCAATCGAACACCTTCCCCTTTAAACCACAAATTTAGGAAATCCTGCAAAGTTTATTGCTGATGGGTTAAGTCCATTTTTACTGGCATTGATAAATTCCACATTCTCATCTGTTTTATTTCTTACTTACAACACAGATTGACTGTGCAAAGTAATTTTGTTAGAAAGCATCACCATAAGTTTTTCCTCGTTTATAGGTATTTTGCTGAGTACTGGTTCTGAAAAATGCCCCATTTTGGAAGCTGAGTTGACTTTGCTCTACTTCACATATAATTTGTTGCATGGATTGAAACAGCATGTACCCCAGACCAATGGTGCAGCCAAGTGTTTTCCCCCACATATCAAAAATGTCTACTCCTAATCTCAGGCTCTCTTTTGAAAACTGTTCCTAACATTACTAGTTGCTGACCTTGCCAGTGCTACTTCTGGCTGTACATTTTCTCACACTCTCTTGCTTCTCCTACTTTCTGGCACTTCCCCCTTCCCTGCTGCAGGCTGGGATCCATGGTTTAGATTGCTTCTGCAGGGTGGATTCTGCCAGCTTTGAAAGAGCTCATGGAGCCTTGCATAAGCATGTGGTCTCACCCAAGATGAGATTGTTACCTGGGCAATTTGTTAGACTAGGACCAACATTCCAGTTCGATGCTGACTTCCCTTAAAAATGGAGACCCATGTCCAAAGTGGTTTGAAAAACTACTTCATGCCATAAGTACAATCATGGAAATTTCATTTCATCTCTGACTAAATACAGAGTGCTTGTATTCACAGAAATTGCTAAAACATATTTATATTAAACCATTCAAACAGTTGAGGAATGTAAAATTCTGGGTATCCCCTCTTGCTGTCTCCTCTTCCCATAATTGTATCCTGTCTTACATTTTTTAGGGGATTTCTGTGTTCTACAGCAATTTCTTGTATGTGGTGTAGGTAATTCTGACAGGAGGTCTTTGAATATTGATGCAATATGTTACAATTTGTATCTAAACACAATCCAAATCCAAACCTGTCTACAGGACTAGTTACACATACTCAGACCAATACTGAAATTTGTTCACAGTTTTTCTTGGCAGCACCTCATTGCTCTCTTATTTCTTTCTAGCTGTACAAACAAAATTGCATTCACTGCATTTGTGTCTAACAGACTGAAAAAGAAAAGAAACTAATGTTCTGTTAATAGCAGAAAAGGTAAAAATTGACAAAAATATTTGTCACGAAAGAAAGTGGACTTGATTTGCACTGAGAATGACATGCAAATTATTGAGCAGAAGAATTTATTTTTAAATAAGTCATTCTGTATTTGCTCTGTGTGATTATTACTTTGGGTCGCCTGGATGTCTGCTATGAATAAAACACCTTTTCAACATGCAAGTATAATTTTAAGTGATCAAACCTTAATAGGACTTCTTAAGTTGCAGCCGTTCCAGCTGAATAGCTTTTGAAGGTAGGCTCTGAAATGAAATTGAAGGCAACAGTCTGTGTTGCTTGTTACTGCTTTTGTTACATAATTCTAACATATTCTCAACATTGGATAGTTTAGGGTGTGTACTTTTTTGTTTACTCATTTATCAATGTATTTCAATTTCTGGTTTGTAGTGTAAATGTCAGAGGGAAAGCGGGAGGTGTTAATCATTTAATTCTATGGTGACTTTCTAGAGAGCTGAGTAAGAAGTACTTAAATTTTTTTCATCTCTCCATAAGAACTTTTGGTGGAATCTAATGTACGTTCATAATGCCAGTGAAAACCATTATTGATGCTTCCCAAGAGCATCTGTCTTAATACAATTAAAAAAACCCACAACACTAAATTACACAAATCACACATCTATTTGGGGAATATGTGAATCACTAAAGAGGTACGGGTAATGAAAACGTAATGACATTTGCATTTCATTGTTGATTTGTGCTAACATTATACCTCTTAGCAGAGGCATTTAGGAAAATGAAATGGCTGACGTATGGAGACTGTCAGTGCAGGAGTCTCTGGGCTATCGTAGCAGAAATCTTACTGCACGCTGTTTGCAGATCTGCTATTTGAAATGATGCATTTTCAGCCAGCAAACAGCCATCCCATTTTCATCTGAAAAGTACAAGGTCCTTGTGTCTAATTAGATCTTTGAAATCCTTTTAGAAAAATTCAAGTAGATGAAAATTAAGACAAAATAAAATAAACACACCTCATCACTGTGAAGGGCAAAGGATTGCAGTCTCAAATGTGGACAGTGAGTAAATTTGATCACTTCATGGGTGAACATCAATTTGCATATAGGAGTTAGTCAAGAGATATGACACCAGAAGATTTAATTCAAGATGCAGAGATTTGTACATACTTAATGTTAAAAAAAGAAGTACAGATACTGAAGATTTATTCGAAGGGTTTGAAAATAACTTAATACTGACACAGATATTGACAGACTCCTGGCTGGGCAGCAAACTGCAATTGGTGCCAGTGATGATTTGCTTGAACGACACAGAACAGGGGGTAAAGCACAAGATTATTTCAATAAAAATTATCTCATATCTTCCTTCATAGAAATTTTATGAACAAGTGAAGAATTCAATTTGAGATTAAAACACCTATATTTAGATCTCTATACACAGGAGTTTACAGCTGTATTTGGTTTGTGAACTTCCCTTCTAATGAGCAGCAACTCAGCCAGTACAGTTCATAGTGCCTGGAGCAGAACTCGGGTCACTCAAAAGGGGACACCTTTATTTGAAATAATAATTTCTAGCCTCAGACTACCTTCCCCAAAAGGACCCAGGTCCCAACTGGGCCTGTGCCACAGCTGCTTGTCCTCAACAGATGTTTCAGATAGTCTAGGACATCTAACCAACAGCAGGCATCCACTTGTCAGACAACCAAATTAAGTAGCTACTCTTTGGGCAGTTTATTAATTTATTTGTTCCTTCTCCAGCATAAGTGTGTTGACTAGTCTTCTGTTGACAGTAAAAGGAATTTAAATGTCTGTATGTAGATGCTGATATTTGTCTAAACCAAAGTTTAAAGTATTTTTCAGATGAGAATGCTTTAGTAGAATTTTCAAAGAAAGAAACTACTTGCAAAGAGTAGGCAAAGGAGTCATAAACAATTAAAAAAAATTAACTTTCAAAGTACATAAATTGTTGCTAAAAGGAGAGTATTTTCTCTCTATTAAGCCCCATCCCAAGTCCCAACAAATCGAGTGGATACTGCAAAAGATACCAGTTCTCGCCAGCAAAGCAGCTGTGGAGGGTGTGGAGGATGTAAAGCCTGTTAAAGCCATTCCCAGGCAGTCCGGTTGTACTGCTGATGGAATGAGCCAGGACCATGAGTGCGTTAAGGAGACATTTGCAGAGCTTGCAGAATGTGTTTGGTCGTTAGCAGGGGGCAGAAGGGCACAGCATTGATAGTGTTTGACATTTACTGGGAGACAGGAGGCAAAGCTGCTGAGGGCTGCAACAGAAGGCCCAAATGAGTCTTCGCTTCGAGTCACTGGAGTCACTGGGGGGAAGATATTTTTGTCATCTGGGCAGTATGTTGGCCCTCATCAAATTCTTTGCTGAAGAATGGGGAAACATGTGGAGCAAAATCATACCCATCATTTCCTGAAAGGAGCTTACTGTACACTTAAGACACTGTCATTGGAGGAATACATTGTCATATATTACAGTGAATAAATACAATTTCTGTTTTTCATCTTGTTTTGCTAAGATGTATTTTTGAGCAGTAAATACTTAATATTTGAGTGTTAAAATGCTAAATATGTGTTTATTTACAGAAGGATACCATTAATAACCCCAAATATCTGTTTGACCTCATATCTGTTCTTTGAGGGTGACTGAAACGGCAGCTTATGAACAAGTAGACAGTATGGAGCAGCATATAGTAGTTTATACCTATAATAATTTGCAGATATGGATTTTTGGAACTAAGGATATTTCCATATTTTATGTAGATCCTGATGGATCACTCCTCCACAAATTGTTTAACCTCTGTTTTTTCAACTAATTTGGCTGTTAAGTTACACCCATGACTTTCAGTGACAAGGAGTACTACACTACTTGGTGGAAATTGCTCTCTTTGAAGCCTGACAGTTGTTAGCTTCACTTAGTGTCCCCCCATTTCTTCTATTGGAAGAGACAATGAGTACTGGATCCCTCTCTATCATTCCAATGCCAGCCATTATTTTATGATCTTTCATCCTAAATTTCTCCATTCCTTTCTTTTTAAGGTTGGAGTCTTCTCAGTGAAAGGTTGGTATTCTTAATTTCTCATCATCTGGACTGTTGCTTCCCCACTCTGCTGTGTTTTGAGGTGAGGGAATTGTAACTTTGCCCAGTATTTGTATGGACAATCTGGTAGGAGGGCTAACTGGGCATTTATAGGGCAGCAATACGATGGTGTCTGTTTTTATTTTCTCTTACTTTCGTAATAATTCCTAACATGATATTTCCTCTTCTTGGAGTGTTGTTTTTTGTTTTTTTTCATGGACCAGTCAAGGGTATCTTAAGATCCTCTCTGCAAGTAGTAATGATCACTTCTAGGCCTGCCATTTTATTTGTAAAGTTTGGTTTTCTCCATATACATTATTTTGTATTAATACATCCATTAGGTCTGCATTTTAATAGACATTCATGGACTGTTGAAAGGTCTTTTTGCTGTTCTTCCTAGTAGTCAGACTTTGTTAAAATAGATGAATATCATAAGCAAAACTTTGTTCTTTCTGTGGTTCATCACTCTTCCATTTAGGAATAAACTGAACAATGCAGAACTCAGCACAGCTCTCTGTGAAACTCTACTGGTGACTTTTCCCAACTATGAAAATTCTCCATTTACTACAAATATCTCTTCATATGCTCATCTGGACTGTGTGGAATATTTGCTTTATAGCTGTTTCAAAAGTTTGTCTTCTAATTCCCAAAGCTTTGGGAGTTTGAACTGTTGTCAGTGGAAGATTTTTTGTTTGTTCTACTGAAATGTTTTAGAAAGCTATAAGGATTATACAGATCAGTGGATTGCTTGGTGGTGTTGTCTACATCCCCAGTTCAAAATCTCAGTTTTAAACATTTTTCTGTCTTTCTGATTCTGTTTAACAGAGAGCTTCTGTGCCTCTGCTGTTACTCAGTTTTCCCAAACAACAATATAATTAAAAAATGATGAGTTAAATGAATTTTCAGCATTACTTTGGGCAATTTACGGGCATGAGGAACACTGAATAAGAAATTTTTGTATAGCAGAGACAAACACGGGATTACTCATTGGAAAGAGTAGGAAATGGATGCTTGGACATGAGTAAATATATTCTTTCTCTCCTAATTCCCAAAGGCAGCTGGTGGAAAAATAACAGGGAGATGCCTATTCTTACATCATCAGGAGGGTCTGGATCTGAAACACAGGGAGAGGACTGTCTCACCTAAAACTGTGGTAAACATGTGCCTAAGAGAAAAATATGGTTAATAAATATTCTAACCTCCTCTGTTTTCTGAATAGCCCCTACTTCTCTCCCAGGTGAGGGCAATGCTCATTAGGAGATGACATGGGGATGTCATTAGCCAGCAGAAAACTTCGTCATTTAGGTGTTAAATAAATGTTAGGCTTGTCGCTTGTCCTTATGGATTGCCTTGCAAGTAAGGTAAATTTAAATTAAAAGGTTGAAAGTCTAGCAGAAAAGAAAACTAGGAAATACAGCCAGTAAAGAGCAGAGCTTGGCATGAAGATAGAAAGAGACTGCAGAAAGAAACCAACATAATAGAATAAATTGATATTGCTATTATGACATGAAAAAATAGCAGACAGCTATTCAGGAAATAAGAAACGAAGAAGAGAAGTAGTGCATTATGTTTAAAATTGCGTATTATTTTATTTTTTTTAAATTATGAAATGTCCTTTACAGGTATATTTTACTTTGTGTAATGGGTAAAGTGAAAATTCTAGATTAATTTTTTGAGACTCCAATTCCATTTTGAACAACCGAAAAGCAAACTGAATTTTCATCCATCTTGATTCATGTTTTAGTATGGTATTTTTTCAATTATTTCTTTTTGGACTCAAATTTCTGAGACTTTCAAATCTTATTGTAGTTTGTTTACAGTATTTTGTGATCAAATATTTTGTACACTCTAGATCTCATCTTGCAGAACTTACGCATAGCTTTGTATACAAGATTAATCCCCAGCCTTCTGATTTTTCCTGGACATGGACATTTGCTGAGTCTCTTTCCAGCAAGCCAAAGTGTTTACATCCTTATAGGATAAGACTTCACTTACAAAAAAGATCCATTTATAAAGGTGACATTTAAAATCTGTATCACACAATATAAACATTTATAGTTGCTTGTCTTTCCAGTGAAGTTTATGTATGAAAAGAAGTTAGTATTTTAAATACTTGTGTGTATGTGTATGTCTGTATATTTATATATACACATGCTGTACATACTCTGTGTGTGTACATATATACAGTGAAAGGGAAACAACTGAGCTAAGCTGTCTTTATCATTTGTTCCATTTGGATTTGATAAAAAAAACCCCAAACCAAAACAAAAATAACTTTAAAGGCTTACTTCTTGCAAATGTGGGCAGGGTTTCAAGACAATCCATAGAGATGGTGCAACGAGAGCTGACTGAGCTGGAACGGAATGACTCAAATATTTCCTTTTCCTTCTTTTGCTTATCAGGCTGCCAAATTTGATTTTTTTTTTGGTCTGGCATTATTACTGCTGCTAATGAGAGTCAAGTGATTCTTTTAAACAGAAAATTGAATGTCTACTACAAATAACAAAGAGTCTCAAAATTTTGAGAAAGACACGTGAAGGAGAGATTAACATGGTCTCTCAGCTTCATGTCTTTTTGCTTAATCTGTATTTACAAATATAAGCAAAAATTAGGACATTAAAGAGTTTGTGCAGTGCCTGGCAGGGTTTCTTGAAACCATGTGAAAGTTTGTAGAATGGAAAGGGTGAAGTTTTGTGCAATGCGTGTTCTCTCTTAGTTTTTTTTTCTGAGTTGTTTTTTAAGTTTTACTAAGCAAAGCAATGAGCAAATGTTTTTAACTCCAAATTAGTCTTACTGCCTGTGACACTTCTCCCTTTTTTGTTGTGATCTGTTGTTCTAACTTTTGGATTTTTTATTTTCTTTCCAATTGCCACTCCCTGAATCTTTCGGAAACATTTTCTTTCAGCATTCTTTCCCATTAAATCACTTATTACAACAGACTGCTCATTGCCTGGCTGGTCTAAAAAAGGAAAAATATTACTTGGTACACAGCGTTACCTTAACTAATGACTGTTTTTGGTACGCAGGATGATGATTGCTAAGTGTCAAGTTCTTTGTATTGTGTTAGCCAGACTAGCTTTAATAGCATTTTATTAGCCATATTGCTGCTGGTTTCCTTTGTTGGAGGAAAAATATAGCATAAATAAGTCCTTGTGTGCTTGACTTATCTCTAGACAGTGTGAGCATCGTGACTGGGGCAGCATGAAATTCAGTGCAGACTTCTCAAAACAGTTAAATTCAGAGGCTTATAGCCTCTGTTCAAGGTCCACCATGCTCTACAAAAGCAAATATTTCACAAATATTTTACAAGATTTTGGTTGTCCACTTTGATATAGAATTTCACTGTTTAGTGTCTTGTGGTGGCTTCTATTTAATGAAAAATTATCATGATAATCAGATTAAATCAGTCACCAATATTCAAATCTTTAAAGTGTGTCTAAATTAATGTCTTGTAATGTTTTAAGGATGAGAAGCGAAAGCTTTTTTTCCCAAATTTTCCAAAATATTTTGAAAAATATGTGGGGCAATGTATGTTCTGGTGCACAGATAACTCTAGTAGGCTATTCAAAACTCAAATACAAATAAATGCCACGTTACATTGTCTGCTAAGATAAAATAAAAAGCTAGACCACCAGTATGATGGTGTGACATATGTATGCAAAAGTACATGGCCTATCAAAGCAGGATGCTTTTTAAGGGATATTTTGTCACTCTTTGGGGTAATAGCTAATTTGGGTTCAAGAAAAAAGTTTTGGTTTGGTGGCATTTTGATAAACTCTCTGAGAAATTTGAGAGGTAGGAATATTTATTTTTTACAGACATAAACTGAATGAGAAAATTCAGATCTTTGACTATGGTAAGGTTCTAAGTCTCCAATAAAAAGGGCCTAGGCATTTGATTTAAAGTGCCAGTAAAAGGAGAGACTTATATCAGGCAAGGAGAACTGCAGAGCTGCAACAGAGCTGTAAGAGCAATGAAAGCAATTTGATTTTGTGAGTTGGTGCCTTGCTCTGGCCAGATTCAAGGCATTAACTTCCTGATTTAATTTTATTGCCCTGGGAAAAGCTTAAGTAAATACAATAGCACCTATGTAGGGGGTAAAATCAATTAAAATATTTGCTAGTTAGACTTTTTTGTATAGCTAAAGCATGTTAATTTGTAGATTGAAGACTCAATTGTCAAGTGGGTAAATAATGGCTACCAGACAATTATTAAAGGTCTGTAAATACCTTTCTTAGTATGGTAACATCTATACTTTTTTTAAACCAATTTTTGAAACTTCAGATTTTTTTTTCTGACTTTTCTATCAATAATCTAAATCACTTGAAATTTCTAAAATGCTGATACATGTTGAAACACTTTTCTTGAGTCAGTAAACAACAGTTTTGAAAACTTAGCCAGAAAATCCTCTTATCCTCCATTGTCATAGGACTATTTTCTTAGATGTTTTATACAATGTCAGTTTCATGTACTTTCTGGAGTGGATGTTTTCTTTCTGATATCCTATATTTTACTTCAACAGTTTGGATACATCTTGCATGGGAATAATTGAATATAAGATTTGGAAAGAAAAAAATATGTAAAAAGAGTCTGGGATCCAGTATTCATTCGAGATTTCCAACTGAACAGTTATTAATTGGCTGAAAGCAAAGTTTATTAAAAAAAAAAATAGCAACAAAACAAACCAGCATTCAGTGTCAATCTTTATACTGGTCATATCTGTATAAAAGATATATATCCATCAATAGGTGTAAGATAGAATTGTGTTTTGAAGAAATTTGTGGGATTGCC
This sequence comes from Struthidea cinerea, assembly GCA_013397865.1. Classification (NCBI taxonomy): domain Eukaryota; kingdom Metazoa; phylum Chordata; class Aves; order Passeriformes; family Corcoracidae; genus Struthidea; species Struthidea cinerea. The sequence continues at coordinate 924,937 of VZTI01002341.1, read as the reverse complement.
AAATGCCTCAGTACAGGGGAAATTTTCTGATTTTGATGGAGTTTCAATGCGAACAACACTTAAAACAGATATGAGAGGTAGGCAAGTAATTGTGTACAGCCCCCACACTCAGGTCTGTTATGTAAGCCAGTTTTATAACTCCATGGCACGTGTTTATAATCCCTTATTCATCAGAGAAAGAAATAAGAACTAGCTGTGGTGTAGCACGCACCATTTAACAATATCAAGTTGAATTCAAATTAATTTTGTCCTTTCAAAATTGGTAAAATTTTGAATTCCCACTGTACATAGAACACAGATTCCTTAGATGAGAGTTTTTCATTATCTTTCATTTACTTTTTTTCCCCTCTGAATATCCACAAGGATTGCTTTGTAGTAGTGCTAGAATGGAGCAACTACCTGTCTCTCATATCAGAAATTGTCTGTGACAGAATTTGTATCGTGTTTGGTTGGTTGGTTCTTTAAATAATTTTTATATACTTACTGGCTTTTGCAGGCTGACTTCACTTTAAAAATATCCTTACTTCTCTGAAAGGATATTTCATTTTTCAATCTTCTGGACAGTGTAAACAAAAAATTGCCTTTAAAAGAAGTTTATGATTAGAGTGGAATTATTTTTTTTTTTTTTTTAACTTTGAAATTTGGAGATAGTTGGCCATGGTGGTAGACCCATAAAATAAGTTGGTTTTAACATGTGGACCCGCATGTAAGAAATTTCTGATAGCATCCGGATTTGTAAATCTTGTTGTATGCCTTTGCAGATTTAAAATTTGGGGTTTGTTTTGTTGTTTTTTTTTCTTGAATGGTGTCTCTTTCATTATGTAAATCTGTTGGTTTTAACTGCATAGTGACAAAGCTTCGGTGGGTGGGAAATAAAATGTTCATTCAGCTCAGGGTTATCTTTAGCTGTATGGTTTGGACATGGGAAGGACTTGTCCCTCCAGAGACCAGAGCAAGTGTACAATCTCTCAGGAGAGATTTCAGCCACAGGACTACTGTAGTAGCACAACATCTGACACCTGAGGAAATTTTACCAGTAGAAAGTTTTGCACTTAAGTGCTAAGTGCTGGGTTTGTGGCTTGCAGTCTTCAGCCTCTTCAGTTCTTGAGGTGTCTTAAAAGTATCTGTGGAAATCCCAGCCACAAACTGGCGTTTGTACGCCTTTGGATCAGAAGGGTATATTTGTACTTCTGACCACTCTCTTACAGCAATGATAGTTTAGCTGTGGGTCCAGAGGATTATTTTTCAGCTGAACTTAAAATTTGGTGATTAATATTTCTGGGAAATAATTTTTTCACTGGCTTTTAAGCCAAATATATATTGCAGTGGTCTTAGTCAAGTGAAACACTACTAATTTATACATTTTCAAGACATGTAGATATGTGGTTTTGCGTAGTAGAAACAGTCTAAGAATCTTTTCTTTAATGCTAAAAAGTAATTGGTACATATATCTGCTTATTGAGACTTAAAGTTTTTTTTTAAATTTTTGGCTGCAAATAGTAGTCAAATTTTTTAATCTAACTATTTAGATTGCATATTAAATGAAATAGGCTAATGCATTTATGTAGATGGTCTATTTAGTATACTAATGCTAGTATATACCTACTTTTTTGTTCCAATTTTATTTTTTAGTTTACAAAACAGAGATTGTATCCCTTTGCAGCTAAAAAAACCAACTCAGAAACACCCTGTGAGTGGTACTTGGCTTTATTTTGGCTGCTGGGTGCCAGCAGTAGTTGCTTATTCCTGCCCGTGGTCTTCAGCATTTCTCAGAGTTAGCTGAAAAATAAGCAAGGGAAGAACATTTGGTTTCACTCGGAATCATTTCCCTGGTTTGGTGGCCTGTGATATCTGAGAGAGGGTGGCCTGGCAGGCGGCAGGAGGAGGAGCTGCCTCCTGAGGAAACCTGCTAACCTGCCCCTGGGACCTCGCCAAACAGGACCTGCCTTCAGAGAAAACCATAAAAATAAGCTGAATCTGTGATACAGCTTGAAGGGGCAGGTTTGGACACACAGAGAACTGTAAGTGCCCCTTCCTGAGAAAAAGCCCCCTTCCACTTTTTTTCCTTGCCAGGGATGCGAGTGCCACCAGCCCTGCTCTGTGCTTCCCTGGGCTACTCCACCCACCTGCCAGAGCAAATGTCCTACCTCAGAAATGTCTGCAATTTTAACTTACACAAATTAATTTTTAATTAATGTCCCCTCTGTTGAGTCGTTATGCTATGTATTTATTATGTGGATACTTTAAACCATCTGATAATCCTTAAAGGTAGGTTTGTACTTAATTTAATATTTTAGAGATAATTCTGGTATTTTCATTCTACTTTGGCAAGAGTAATCAAAAGTTTGAACTTTTTTTTTACATACACTCAAGTTTGAAAGCGTTGTTCTTTATGTTTGAACTGAGGAAAGACCCCTTGAGAATCCACGTTTGCTATTATGTGTTACTGGGCAGCAAGGCTGCTCTCCATGCGGCCCAAATGGTATTTATAGCTAGTTTGTATGGGGTAATAAAAGCAAGAATGTAAGTTGAAATGTGTTCAAAATAGAAATATCAGATTGAATTATAACTTTTAAAATGGCATTACACTGTGAAGACTGAAGAAGGATAGAATTGTCTTTGATTTTACTCAGGAATGACCTTTTTTGCATTATGAACAACATGGAAGTGTGTAAAAATATTTTTCTGTCTACAGATGTTTCATACTTTTTTCTGTTATCTTAAGTATTGTGTCAATAGGATGGAATAATTACAGAGAGATTTAAAAGAGTGCTTTCTAATTGATTGTTGGCTTAATGCTGCCAATATTAGAACTGCTAGGAAGAGGGTGCATGACAATGCAAAATAGATGGGATCTCCTGAGGCCACTGGAACTTAAAAATACTGACAAACACACAAGACTAGTAAGATTTACTTAGAAACTTCAGATACATCCATAATTTTCAGCAATCCAATTTTCCAAGCTGTTTTTTAAGATGGCAAATCAATTTAATTTGGGTAGAGAAAGAAGAAAAGAAATGTACAGGGGAAGAAGTTGTAGGCTAGTATTATTTAGTTCAGTTCTACTTTTGCAATGTGAGGTAAGAGATGATGGGTATTGATTGAGTTAAGTTATGGAATGTAATAAAAATGTATAAAGCATAATGTTTCTTATTAATCTTTTATTATTCTCTTAATGCATTCTGTAAGGTAACTTGTGCATTTGGTAAGGTAACTTGTTCCCTAATGAGTGATACCTCCAAAACTGCTTTTTGTTTATAATTTTTTGTGATACTTGTGTGAGGATGGACATGACATAAGAAGAAAAGGGAAGCAATAATCTGTTCCCAGACATTCCCTCCCCTGAATTCATTCGGTTGGGTACTTTAAGGTTGAATGTCTTCTAGTAGCCACTTGCATTACTCTTCACAGGGAGAAAACAACTTCTCCCAAGAGACAGGAACGCCCAGTTGCCTGCCTTGAGGCTGTCTGGACTCATGAGGAATAGGGAGATAAATATCAGAGGAGTCCTAAGAGCCCAGTTCGTCTGAGCTTGCCTTGCCAGGAGCAGGAGGAACTGGAGGCAGAGTCAGAAAGCAGCTAACTTATCTGCTCTTGCAGCCTGTCGTTAACCTCAGGAAGCAGAAAATTCCATTCCAAGAGCTGCAGCTTTTTCATTGAGGTGACCTGAGATTTTCCGTGAAGTGGAAGGAAGAGCTGCTGCTTTGTCTGAAACCAGGAATCCAGCCTGCAGCCAAGCAATAGAGTACCTGAATTTTTGTTGTTACTCTTTGTGCAAGCCAATAGCGTTTCCATTTTAATAGTAAAATGTCCTCAGCATTCTACAAGAACAACTATCCATATAAATTCTAACAACCCTTCTAAGTCTGTTGGAATGTAATATGCCTATCACTGTATTGGAAACAAGTGGGAAGTACAAAACAGTTGGAAATACATTCCAGCAAAATCTCCCTCGAGTAGGGGGAAGAGTGGCACATAGATTTACGATGAATAAAGGCTTTTGAGTCAAATTTAGATGTTATTTTTAGATGCAGTAATTCCTTCAATTTTCCACATCCTTTGGCTTGATGTTGATCCTGTATTGTGGAACTTCTTTTTGAATTGAAGGAGACAAAACGAGCATTCTTTGGTAAGGTCATTGGCATTTTAGATGCTGGATGTTATTTATTGGCATAATAAATATAATACAAGCTCACATGCACTGCATCAATGAGGCTGCCTGCCCCGAGGAAAGAAGTCCCTAAAACTGCAATGATGGGGAAACCACACATATACTGGCTTATTAGTTTACCTGTCCAGCTTGTTCCTTCATTCACAGCCTTCACTCTCACCCGTTTTCAGCTGTAGGGTCTTTGTTGCTGAGAGCTCAACTCCCCACTGATCCTTGCCCAGCATAAGGGGTACCCAGCTGGATGCTCCTGTGGGAGAGGTGCTAATGTGTCAAGAGTTAGAAGGAAGCTTAAGGCACTCTGGTAAAACACAGGTGATTATTTTGGGTTGGTTTTCAATTATGAATATGCAGACTATTTGCATCCATTTTTCTGACAGTAAAGAGAGAAACAACTAATCTGCTATAGAAAAAAATCAGACTAGTAACAGAGTTGTAAGTATTTTTTCCTACCCCCGCCATTTGAAGTTTTATGATTGACTTATTTATTTTTAAATCTTTCAAGAACTGCTGCAAAAAAAATTATGCATGAACTTCAGTGTTTGGACTATTTTAAGAAAAATGGTCAGTGCTATTCCTCACTTAAAGCTGTTTCTGCTGAGCAGAAACTGAAAACAAACATGCTCAAGCTGAAAGGTAGAAGCAGGATGAGACTATCCCATTTTTAACAGTTAATACAGTTAACTACTAGAATGACTAGGGAAGTCATTAGGTTTTGCTTGGTCTTGAATCACAGTTTTGTATATTTCTCAAAGGCATGGCTCAGCTCTGACAGCAATTAATTGCCTTAAGACAGGAATTTCTCTATTGTTGTGTGACTTGTCTTGTGTGAGAGGTCAGGGATGATAATGTTTCTTTCTGGCTTTCAGTTCTTTCCTCTGAGAATATCAGTATTTCATGGATATTGAGTTTAGAGTTAAGCATCCCTGTGAGACAGAGAAATGCATTAACAGTATGTATTTTACAGAATGGTACATGGGAGGAAAAAAAGACAAATTTATGACTGTAGCATACAAGCAGAATTTCTGTGGGTTTTTCACAGTAGTAATTCACAGGACTGCTAACTCTAAAAGCAAACAAAACTAGTGCATTTGTTTCAGTGGTTCATGCTAAGCCATAAACTAGTCAGCTTCCTATTTTGCTGTCTTCTTTAGCCTACTATACAGGAGAAACTTAATGTTTTTATTCAAAAGTCCAGCTGAAAGTGGATATTCTCAAATATTAAAAAGGAAACCAAGAAAAGGTTGCATCTCCAACTGTCACTAATCCTCTAAAATATTTCAGTGTATTATAGCTCTATACCCAGACTGTGCCTATGTATAAACATTAGCTTGATCCAAGACCTTTACTATTGCGGATTTGTGTTAGGACAGCACTCAGACACAACTGTTGTGCTCTATTTTATTGGGCACAGCACAAACACAAGACAAAAAATTAGCCCTTTCTCAAGGTTATTTCTGTGAAAAATAATGAGTAATGAAACATGTGGCTGTGTTGTCAACAGCCTTTTCATTGTTTGGTTTTAGCAACAGATCCCCCTGAGAGGAATAAAAACAGATTTTTGCCTTTTCTTGGTATTTCTCAGACTGCAGAAACAGCAATTGCATCTCTTTGAATTCTATTCATGCTGTTAAAAGGAGCAGGGTTTGGTTGTGTGGGTTTGGTTTTGTTTTGGCGTTGTTTCTTGTTGATTTTTTTTATGATAGCATGAGAATTAGAAACCATTATAAAATAAAATTTCTAATTTCAAAGTAATTTCTGTAGTGGATAGATTTTGGAAGACTCTGAAAGTGGATGTCTTGGGGTGACTTTATGATGTGTATCCCCTATCGTTACTCTATGCCCACCAATCTTTTCTGTGCCTTTAAACTGAGCCTGAGAGGGGAGAGAGAGAAAAAAAGACAAAGAGCCACAACCATGCCAGGATAAAATTTCCAGGTATAATTTTTGACAATTAAGCCTACAGACTTAAAACCTTGGACCAGCAAATCCCACTTGAGTCCTTTTAATGGCACTTTTAATGGCTGGTTGGAAAAACTGGCAACAAGGCCAGCAAAGGGATCTAAAGACTTAGTAGGACAATACTGTATTGCATTTCATTGAGTTAACATTTAAATGTTTTCCTTTCAACTGTAATGACAAAATTATTGTTAGTTAAAACAAATCCTTAGCTCTTGGAGAAGGATATAAGCTCTCCATTCACCAAAGCTGTAGCTGATAAAATAGAGGTTTTAAGACATGTGAACTCAAAGTTCATGTCAACAAATCTTACATATTTGTGCAAATCAGATATTATTTTAATTAGATAATTGATAGATCATCTGCACTTCATTTATACTTTGTGAAGCATGGTTTTATGATCAAGATGAGTACTGCCAAATGTTTTGCATTCTGTTCTACAGATTTCAATATTTTTGTGGTCCTACCATTTACTTTTGTTACTGAATTTACAGTATACTAAGTATTATTGACTACGATACCCCCTCACCATGTAAGAATAATGTTTTAATTTCTTGTCTCAAAATGCAGTGGCTTTTTTATGTGCTGCATGCTAACGCACAGATAATAAAAATATTGCAATACAAATTAGAGAAAATGACATATTATATGTAATAATTAGTCTGGGGAAGAATTAATCCAGAAAATGAATTGCCAAGAAGAAGGAGAATGATACAATTTTGTTTGTAAAAGAAGTTCTAGGGCTAAATCTGAAAAGGAGGCAAAAAGAAAATAATCTTGGTTCCTTTGGTATTCTAGCAAATGTTACACTGGTAACAGAGAGGATTACTGTAAGTAGTGCTATAGCTGCAAGTAGGGATTGGTTTTACTTTTTTAAAGTGGTGGCTGTGTCTTTGTTTGTTTGAAAAAAGTGACACATTTTTTTACAGGGCAGTAGTTTAAGCAGCATTAAATTGCCATTTACATCAACCAGTTACTCCACTGAGTTGATTACATAACCTCTTTTGTGCAATTTTCATGCTCTGCTCTGTTTGAATGTTTTTACTATGCTGATGGCTGTTTTTCATTTCCTGCTGGGATGACCTCGAATAAAAAAAGAATAAAAATAAAGTAGACATAAGCAATGTAGTCTGGCTGGCATTTGCAGATCTTTTGTTCTGTATTGAGAAACATAGCAGTTTGGTGTTCAAGGTATAGGTTATTTCTGCTGGGTAGTAACTAATCTGCAATGGTTAGAAAAAATTTTGTCTTATTTTGTTCTTTTAGATTTCGCAATGGTGAAGTCATCCAGTTATGACAATGCCTACCTTATGAACACATTGGAAAAGTGCTAAACCCATGATAGCAATTCTCTAACTTAAATTATTGATTTAACCTATTAAATCTAATAGCCCTACAAATCTAGTATTTATCTATTAAATTGCTCCCGTCTTTTTTTTTTTTTAAACAGGAAAATGAGATTAGCTAGTTTGCACCTTTTTGCCAGATTCAGTATATGTCATACAGCTGAAGGAATTGATGTTTTTCCATTTTGTCACTTCTTGTTGCCAATCAGCATTTCATAACTAGCCTTAGAGATGAATTAGTGCACTGTATTTCACATAAGCATCTTTTTCAAACTGTTTAGATCTCTTAAAATCAGAAAGTTATGACAACGAGAAATCCGTAATTTTAAAGTAGCTTGCATTATTTCTGCCACTGCCTCCTTTTAATTTGTCAGATTAAGGTAATGAATATTATATTACCATACACTTTACAATCACTTATAGAGGAAGAGGTGTAGCTTTAAATAGTTTTCACTGGACCTTTTAAAAGCATCTACCTTTGCAGCAGAGGTTGGACATTTGAGAACCTGTCCATTTTTAAAATACTTAAGACAGTAGTGTTCTTTCAGATATTTCCATTTTGCTGCTGTGGTGATTTTGCTTAGCTGAGGAAATAGCTTTAAATTTTAAGTTCATTCATGTCCTAAATCAATGCTGAAGTACTGGTTAACCCTTGAAACAACGTAATGAGATACTTACCTTCACTGTTAATAAAAATCAGGATTTGGTTTCCTTGGTAAATGCTTTAGTATTTTGCTTTTGAATGAAGACTGATAATAAAAGTCATCAATGCCTCAACATCACATTTGAAACAGTGTATTTATTATATGACTAAGTTGATTTCATCCAAATTGCCTTTGTCTTGTCCAAAGCTAACAGATACACGAATATTTTCAATTTAAAGCTTTCAATACAACAGGCTAATAAAAATGCAGCTCTTCTAAACTTCAGTTTAAATATGTTGTTCTAGTTTGCCAGTGGTAAATCTGATTTGTTTGCTTTATTCTGTATTAACAGATACTGCTTTTGGAGACACTCCTAGGGTATGGGGGTTTTTAAAATTATTTTTGTTTCACTTACTCTCCTTTTCATGTAGTGTTATTTAGCGTGAATGTGATTTTTAATCTATGATACCTGGGAGCAATATGCTGGTCAATATATTTGCCTAGAGTAAATACAACAAGTGTAAGTGCAACTTGGTGTTTAGGTTGTTCTGTTTGCATCTAATGTTATTAAGCAAAGTAAGAAGATATTTTCATTTTTGGACTAGAAAAACTTAAAACAGGTGCTGGGAGATTAACAAATTATTAAAGGGATCTTCTAAAGTTGTGAAGTCCAGGTGACATGAAATAGGAGGCCTAACCAAAAAGTACTAAGTAAGACATAGCTTCATGTTGCAGAATTGGTTGGTGTCAGTACAACTAATGAATGCTTGGTTAGACCAGCTGTGTGTCCTCCTCAGCCTCAACAGTGAAAATAGTAACAAATTTATTCTTTATGTGAGAAGGAAATAGGATCAAAACTCTATTTTTGCATTTATCTTTTTCAATATCAGGAGAGGTGTAAACAGAAGATGAATTTGCACATTATGCTTAAAATCTTCCTTTTGCATATAGAGTTCTCCTGTCAAGCATTTTTTAATAATAGGGAAAAAAGTGTCCAAAGCAAACTAAGTTATCTCCCTTACTTTAGTCTAAGATTTTGGGGCTATGTTGGTGATTCTAGCAGCTAAAGTTAGAAACTCTTTCCTTATACCACATTTTTTAAATTTGATTGTTACACCCAAGCAAATGAGCCTTAAATAAAATGAGTTACATTTTGCTTTAATTTCTGTCCTGTAGCTAGGAAGATGGAAATGGACAACCAAAAATCCTTGTAGTTGTTGTACTAGATTTTAAATCTCTTTAATTTCCTTATTTCTGTGACACGCGGAGAGTTTTTTTGTGAATGCCCTGATGTTATGCTTTGCATACCTACAATATCTCTCAAGATAAAAGTTTTTAATTACATCATCACTTAATACAGTGTTTCTATGTCCATGTTGCAATTGGCTAATTATATGTGTATATATAGAGAGAAAGATGACTATGGAAGAAGCAGTAGCATAACATGTTAAATCTTGGTTTTAATTCCTTTATTAAAGATCTTAATATTGTGTCATGATAATTTTTTTTCTGACACAGGTTAAAATTGAAAAAATGAAAGCCATTTTGAAAATACTCTCTCTAGCAATGGAGGGATCTTGGGGATGTCCTCCAAGCCCTAATAAGTCACAGGGTGCCCAGTCCTCAGGCAGAGATGAGAAGTACATGGCTGAGGTGGAGCAAGCAGAGGAGAAGCCCTGGTGGCTTCCCTGCTGCTGCTCCATTAGTTCTTTAAAAGGAATTTTCACATTTGCCCTGCTTAGGATGACACCTTTTGTAGTAGCTGCTGACTAGTGAATGCTTATTACCTGAGATCAATAAATTATCATCAGTGGAGTGATGACTGGGGGTGACCAGTTTTGGTGTTGAGTATCAACAATCTGGTCCAAAGGTGGCTGCCTTTTGAGGTGCATGATGAGAGCATATGATATGTTCTTCACAACCCTACTTTAAATACCTTTGATTTAGAACAGTCAATGATTTTTCTGAATTTGATGAAGCAACAGAATCTTTAGAAGCCAAGCATATACAAAAAGGGATCTGAAATAATGTTATTAAAATATGTGAATTTTAACTGTTTATGAAAGTAACTGAAATTAAAATCCTTATCTTTCACCCTGTATGTTGCTTTGCAATAATTAGGAAAAAAAAAGAATAAAGGAAAACTGCACTTCAGGCATTTTATATAAAAAGTTAGAGTTTTACATTGGTGCATGGTTTGATCTAAGTAAAAACAATCCCTTCTCTCAGAGATTCCGGTATTTCAAACAGAGGGATATGAAACTTCTTTAATTAATTTTTCCTGTAAGTCGCTTGATGTTTAAGGTCAATGTTGTACTGTTTGCCGTGTACCGTGTGTGACTGTCATGTTATAAAATTTATTAAAGTCTTTAGTTGTAATAAAGTGTTATTTTGTAAACTTGCAATGGATTCATATGCCCTAATATTGCCATACCCCTTTAGGATTTGTTGACAGAGAAACCCTATCTTTCATTATTGCACACTATCAGTGCAAGCTTTAAAGAGGGTGTCCTGCAGATCCAGGAGGTACCACAGGAACACTGGATCTTATGAGACAGTAATGTTTTTTAATATTTATATATTTAGAAATTTTCACTGTATTTAATTAGGTAAAAATATTGTTAAAAGTTAATTTTCAATGCTGAATTGGAAATAGTTAAGAATGTGCAGTCTAAGGAGGGGAGACAAATGGATGCAGTTATTTCCAATAAAGAATTTGCTAAGAACAGGATTCCTTTTCATCCAGACAAAAAGTGTCTGCAGCACATTTCTCATTTGCTTTGTGACAGAAAACATATACAAATATTGTATTTACTTATCTGCCATACATCTGGGTCTTACAGATCTTCGTGCAACCCTCTTCAGGCACATAGGAAGTCTGCAAAGCAAGTGTGTGTGCACACCCGGCCTGGCACATGTCCTGACCCATGGCTGTTTGCAGGGCTGTGGGACCACAGCCATTCCAAGGCGCTGGAATATGAATCTCAAGGGCATCCAATTGCTAAATTGACCGCCTGCTCCCTGGCACGTTCTTGGCCCACGCAGCCGTGCGCTCTGCCTAACGTTTCCTGGTCATGCTCCATGGCTTAGCACAGAGCAGAGCTCCTGACTGGAGCCAGGAAAATAACCCTGAGAGTATTCAGGTTACTGGCTATCATGGGCACATTTTGTTTGTGTTATTCAGGCAAGACATAATGCTTCAAAGTGATGGGCTTAGCTTCTGTGGAAGCCTGTGTGGCTGAAGTGGATTTTTCAACTTTAATTATGTTGTCTAGCTGCAATTTTAAGAAGTAAGTATTTTCAGTTTGAAACACATAATAAAAGAGACGATCTGAATTAGGAGTTAAATGTACTAGATCTTTATTTTAAAAACCAAATGCATGACATTTAGCTTTGGATTGTTATGCAAAAGTTGTTATATACCCTAAAATCCAATGCCATCATCACAGGTGTTTGCATTTCTTTAATTGGTTATTTTGATGCCTGAGATGGCCACCTAAAAACAGAGACAAGACAAGAATAAGGGAATAAAGGTAGGTATTTATTTGAAGGGCCTTCAAAGTACAGCCCGGGGAGTTAAAAGGCTACACCCAAGATGGACCCTGGGTCACAAGTTCTTCACACTTTTGTAAGTTTGGTCCATTTGCATATCAGGATCAATTCTCCAATTGTTGTGGTGCGCGTTCTCCCTCATTCTTGGTTTGTTCCAGTTTATTATGTTATCAATTGGTTTGTTATCCTCTTTCTCCTTTAAGTATTGCATATACCCTGCTCTAGTATTGTATCCGCCCTGCTTTAGTTGTCAGTCTTTGTTGTACACCACCCTTTTCTCCTCCCCTTTCTGGAAAGTTCCTTTCCCCTTGGTACCTCACTGGTTCCTTTGTATTTCTCCCCGCCTTAGGTTTCCCTTATTGGTTGATTGTATGAAACCCCGCCTGTAACTCCTCCCTTCCTCCTTCCCTATTGGCCCTGAGATTGCTACCTCCCCTTGTCCAACCCTCCTTTATAAGGCTGAGAAACCCCTTTCCGCGGCTCTCGGTCCCTGGTAACCCAGAGGAGAATAAACTTTCTTGGACTCCACACCGAGGCCCATCCCTCCTCCTTGCCTCTGCCGTCGCGTGCAGACCGTCTTGCGGCGAGAGAGCTCCTCCCTACACGGCAGGAACTACCCTGTCTTGCAGCCTGCAGGAGCTTTGCCTGCCACGGCAGGACCTGGTGCGCCTGGGTCCCGGGACGGCCGCTAACCCGTCACTGTGGGTGAACGGGCCACCTGGCAGCGATATCCGATTACAACCCCAGTTAATGATGTAACTACCCCAAATTTGCCCTCCTCTTCAGAGGCCTTAGTTTACATATTTTCGGGCTTGGGACAATCTAGGTGTCCTTGGAGAGCAAACCTATAGTGGCCTGTTATGTCTAACTAGCATAAGAGAACAGTAGCTAACAGGCTACAAGAAACCTCAGTTACACCCTAGATAGTACAGGATTTGAAAAATATAAAAGTTAAAATCTAAGGCATCAGTTTCATTTACTGTTCAGAGGTTAGGAGGGGGAAAAATGACAGTCAACAACTGGGTGGCCTCCCTCAGTCTGCTGTTTTAACCTCCTGGTGCACTCTGGCTGGTCAGTGGGAGTCAGGCTCACTGAACCCCAAAGCACAGCATCCAGCCAGGATATGTCAGTTTGTAAGAGCAAAATGGGGAGCAACGAAAAAGGTGAAAGACAAATGAATGGGCAGGAAACAGGCTTTTGTGAATGAAAATCGTGTGGCATGGTTGGGCTGAAACTAGTCAGAAAAAAAGGGTCAAGAAACCTCATCATGCTGATTGACCACACATTATTTCAGTAACACAAAATGCCTTTGAAGATCTGCTCCATACTGGGCTGCTTGTCCTACCCATACTCATTTTTCATTCTTAACACAGTCCTCATTCCTGCCATTCACTCTTCAAGGGGATGTTTCTGGTTGCTGTTGGGCTTTTGCTCTGAGCTCTTCTGTTCCCTGAAATCATTCTGTTGTCATAAGCTGGATATAGTGTCTGTATGCTACGGGGGCAGGACATTTCAAGCCTGAGAAATGGTGCTTCTGTTTAGTATGGAATGTTTTGGGGGGTTTTTTCTATGATGGTATGACAGTGGTGACTGAAGTTTTTTTCTTTTTTTTTCTTCTTCTGCTGAGTCTGATTTGTGCCAATTCTGTTTGATGCAATCTTTCACTTCAATAACTACTCTTGCATATCTTTTCCGCTAGCAGTTGAACACTTGTTTTACAGAGATTTCCTCTGTTGTTTATGTGAATGGCCTATACCACAGCCCTTAAACTAATGTATGCAATGTAAATTCTATTTCCTTTATCCACTTGTTTATTACCTTGTTGTATAGGGAGATTACAACAGTTTGACAGAGTTTTTTCTTTAGAAGTCTACAGCTGTTATGATTTAACTTTTATCTTCTTTATTTGTGAGCCACTTGACTCTTAATTTTGGGGGATTTTGTGCAGAAAAATAATGAAAATACTTTGAATGAACATTGAGAAATGGTACTTCCTTTGAAGAAAAAAAATCCTCTTTGAAAGAATGGACCAAAATCATAATCTTACATTTTAGTAAGATTAACATTGGTGTTTTCCTCCAATTTTAATGAAATTGTAGTACTAACTTTAAACAAAACATATATATTCTTTATAATTTTACTTACAGATACCAAGTGTACTGTGCTCTAGAGAAAACTTGTGTGCTGTGTTTTATTGCAGCTCCTTTTTCTCATACCTTTATGTAGAATGAAAATGAATGGCTAGAATTTCAAACTTGATGTGTTCTTTAGGTTTAACAACTTCATATGAGAAGGGCAAAAGTGTTAGGAGCTGAAATAAATACCACTATATATGGTATTATATGCGGCAATAGTAAAATGGTATAAATTACTTTGTTTGGTGTTCCTAATCCCCAGTTATCCTCTTGAGTTACTGCAGAGTAGATTAGACACATCAAAAGGGGGTTCATTTTGTTGCTGACCTAGCGGGCTGGCTCCTTCCTTGTGTTCATGAAAGTTAAATTTTTATTTATTGTCTTTGTGTCATTGTAGGGAATAGGCTTGCTTTTCCTATGGATGAATGTATATTATTTTGTATCTAAAAAAGACTTTTTTAGGAGCTAAATATTGCTAGTTGTAATGGTAGTTTGAGGCTTCTGAAAAATACTCAGTTTCCAATATTCCATTCATGAATATTGAATTTTTTGCACTTTTGACTGTTTTAATCAAAACTAAAGTGCTGCTTTGGAACACAATAACCTTTCAGATATTCTAGAAAAAGCTAGAAATATAAAGTGGTATGTCATGTCCAATGATTCTTACAGAGGGATCTGCTGTATCTTTTTTCAGTGCAGGATATGACATTCTGTGGTTGTTTAGAATATCTTGTGACCTGAGGTTCAGTGACTTAGAGGAAGCATCTTCTTCTCATCAGGGACATACATATATGTATGAAAATGAAACGTGTGAGTGATGAGCAAAACATAATGCTGTTAAGATAGAACTAAAGAAGGTGCTTTTGTGACGAACAAGTTAGAGGTCTGAAAATTTGTGCTTCTGAATCTGGAAATCTTCAATTCGCTGAGTGTTAAGTAAGGGGGCTGTCCAGCATGTCTACAGGCAGTTTAACTACACATCTAAATAAGAGATAGCAGTTTGCATCCCTCATTTCTTCCAGTCACTGATCAAGTATTCCAGTGGAGTGTAATGCAAACAGAACCACATGTCTAATCCTTTCCTTGCAATGAACTGTAGGCCACATCCTAAACCACTTATGTAGAGAAAGTCCTTCTGAGGCCATTATTCCAGAGCTGAATAAGCCCTGATGGGTGGATTCATGAGGAATGATGCTTAAGCATGCTCTCTATAAAAAGACTTCAGACAACTATACCTCTCATTAATACTGCCTCAGCCAGTTGGGTTGTATGGCATTAGGATGCAGCTGATGTTTTGTCTGCTTTTCTGTATTTTCTTTGACCAAATACCAAATAGCAAAGAGACTTTTGTTAACATATGTAAAAATCTGTTAAAATGCAAAGCATATTTATGTTTTGATTGAGACCAGGTTTGGTTCAAAGATTGCAGTTGTGATGTGTTGATTCTAAAAAGTTCCTACTTTTTGAAAGCAATAGGTAAGTGTTTGTTCTAAGACATGTGATCACAGTCTTTCAGATTTTACTTACTTTCCATTTGTTTCCCTTCTTTTTGCTTACCAGACACTATAAGGCCCTGGTGTCCTTGGTCTGTTGCTAGGGAAGAGGACAGACCTGTCCTCTATTGCCCTCCTTCTTTTCCCCTGGTCTTGTAGTCCCCCTCTCACCTGGGTGCTCTCCCAGGAAGCCTGTCCAGTTTGCTTATCAGGCAGATGTTGGGGTGTCCTGGCAAACCAGCCAGCCTGGGGCTTAGAGGGATGGAGCTGCGCCTGGAAAACACCCTCGCTGTTAATGCTCCCCCTATACAAATGTGAATTGGTTCACCCTGGTTTCCCTTCCCCCCCCCGCAGTGCCAAGGGTTTTGGGCTGGCCCCAGGTTCCTTCCCTCCCCATTGGCTGCTGCTGTAAGCCCTGCCCCCATCCCCAGGACCCTGGGGAAGGCCAAGATGTCCCGGGTCAGTTGGCTGCAGGGGATGGGGGAATAAACTCTTCTAGCCACCTCCAGCGTCTCCGTTCTCGCCTTCCTTTGTTCTCGGGGTCCAGGGGGGTCCAACCAAACTCCCTGTGGACGCAGCTGCTTCACCTGGAGAGCCCGCAGCCAGCAAAGGGAAAATCACAGATAGCAGAGCCGGCTTCTAAACATGGTCTGAGCTCTGCTATTTTGCTGAGCTAATTCGGGACCTCACCCCCGAGCTAGCTGGCCCAGCAGCCAGACAAAGAGACAGGCAGAAAATTATTTCCTGGGTTTTTTTGGGATTCTTTTGCATGGGTTTATTGCTGGTTCTGACCAGTTAGTTAAACCAATTTTGAGCTGCTGTAATACAATAGCTAGACATGGAGCCAGGAGAGAACAGGAGGTGGCAGAGGTGAGACTGGCATTTCTCCACATACCTGCTCTACTTGCCACCTTGCTCCCTGTCCCTACTCTCTCTGTAACACTTAGCTTGAGAAATTGGTTTCCTTCCTCTTGGAGAAGTTCTCATTTAGCTGTAAAGCTAACGGGAAACTGAAGATGGTAGAAACATACAAAAACTAAGAGAAAGTAAAATTAAATAAGGAAATGTCTAGCTTCAGGCAGCTGGGCTTACATGTTTTAAGAGCAAGGCAACATAGGGCACTTAAGACTCCTTACTCAGAACTAAAGAACTGAGTAGCTTAAAAGTCTTGAAACCTGTCTCTTCTTTTTACTGAGTTTTTTCCTCATTCCAATGTTTCTATATCTGTTTATTTATAATAAGCATTTTTGTTCTACGATATTCTTTACAAACAGCTTTTAAAATACAAGAGACAATTCAATTTAGTGAAATAGTCGACAACCCATTACAAGTTGCTTCACTGTGGAAGAGAACATACTTCATGACCACTGAGGCTGGATTTGGTGAATCCTCTGCTTAAACTTGTCAAACAGTGGATTTGTTTTGCTTTGGTGAAAAGCTGTAGTTTATGGACCGAGGCTGGTCAGTCATCACAAAAGACTTGTGCTTAGTTCAGGTTTTCATATGAAAAAATACATAGCTTTTTAAATAACATGGGTTTGTTTGTTTGTTTGTTTGTTTGTTTTTTTTACTCCACAGAGACCTAAGATTTAATAGGATTAAAGAAATCCAGCCTGGAGAGTTTAGACGGCTTAAAAACCTGAACACACTGTAAGTTCTCTTTCAACCCTAAGACCCTTTCCCTTTTGACTTAATATGATTAATTTGATAATGTGTCATATTTGCTCACTTTTCACAGGTAAGTAGTCTCATAAGTTTGAGCTGTAGCATTTACACAGGTGAGAGAAGTGCAGGTGAGGACCAAAATATTTGAAGGCAAAACCAGGTGTATGTCTATCAAAATAAGAAAGAAAATTATTTGCATACTAGTATTTTATTAATATACTTTAATTGAATTTAATGAAAAATGCAGACTATTACTCTATTTAAATATAGCCTGGATATAGTACTATATTGCTTTGGTGGAATATCACATAATAAACCATGGAGTTACAAGAAAGCTGTTCAAAGGCTCAGATGTGCAAATGTGTTACTGTTATAAAATATTTGACAAACTAATGTTTTGAACCTTCCTGTTCTAATGTGCTTGCCAGGACTGGCAGGAATCAGAAGGTTTTGTTCCTACTGAGCTGCCTTTCATGGAGGTCTTTGTTATCATATATGATTGTGAAGAAAAGTCTTTCTAAAAGGCCTTTTACAACCAATAATACAATTAGTATGAGTATTATCATCTTAACTTTGTATCTCCTCTATCATTTCTTCAGGCATCACTTTTAAAACAAATACATGCACGTTTCTCTTCTTGAATGTATTAGCAGGCATGAGGAGGAATTAAGATAGAAAGTTATTTTGACTTTTTAGTGTACATAACTTAAAATTGCAAATGTGACTGTTTACCAGAACACAAGTAGTGTATGAACTGAAATACAGTAGTGATATCAGTGAGCTTTGGATCACTATTTTTCTGCAGGCACATCATGACAAATATACTGACACATCTTGTACTCTACATTCATACCAGAAGAAATTATAGGACTTTCCCCCAAAAGTATATTGTCCAAATCTGTGCTGCCAAGATATTCTTGCGAACTGTCCCTATTTCCAGTCTCCTTTGATCATACCTCTGTTGGCAGTTGATCCCCAGTTTTGAGTTACAATTTCTGCTAGATATCCAGCTCAAGTTTTAACCATCCAAATCACTGATCTGATATCCACAAGTCCCAAGTAAAAACAGGATGCATTAAGTTTGAACTCCCTTCTCTTTGTAAAACTAGTCTATGATGGATGAGAGGAAATCTGTGCATACAGAGGGTTGTGTTCCTGTACGATGTAAAGGACCCAGTACACAAGATATTGCTAAGAAACAGCTAGAAAAAATCACTTTAATGCACCTGCTAGTGACAAATCTTTGTCAATATCATTTTTATCAGTTTCAAACTGATGTGTAGACTTGATGCAGAAGATTTTTCCCCCTGCTTCATCTACATCTCAGATACCTGCAAAAATCCACATTATTCCGCTTCTGGGTGGGTTTTTTTGGGTTTTTTTTGTTTGGGTTTGGCTTTTTGTTTGTTTATCTTTGTAGCTGTTTTTATATTGTTTTTTAATTTTTTTTTTCCTTATTTTGTTTAAATTCTGTCTAATTTTTTCAGGTTTTCACTTGCAAGGTAGTGGCTGAACAGCTGTAAGCACATAACCTTTTTGTCTGTAACAGTTACTCTTAGGGGGAAAAGCATTTTTTATTTATTACTATATTGCACCTGCTTTTACACTGTTTTTTCCCTAATGTTTCTTTATGTTAAAACAAATGGTTGTTTATTTCTTTTTGTAGGCTTTTAAACAACAATCAAATCAAAAGAATTCCTAGTGGGGCATTTGAAGATCTTGAAAATCTGAAATATCTGTAAGTTAAATGAGAGTCACTTTCTTCATCACTGTGTAACAACTTACTCAGTGGGATGTGAGATGGTGATTTCTATCTGGCTCATTATATCAGGAGATAAACTGCACTGAAAATCTGTGAAATTAATTTATGGGGTGGGGGCAACTGTGTTTCTCTAAGTAGTTGCTAAAAAGACTAATATCTGTAGGCAATACATTTTAAAGGACTTACTAGTTGCTGTTTATTATATGCAACTTATAATTTAAAAAGGGATACATTTAAAGGTGTAGGAAACCACCTCTTCAATGGTTCACTGAAATCTTCACACAGGTTCTTTTTGTGTTTTGGAAAGTGCCTAAAAGTAGCTAGTCCAAGGGCTGTGTCTGCAAAAGCTTGTAACTTATGTAAGCTTATTAGTTATCCCTAAATTTTTCACTGAATTCATAAGTGAAAAATTCAGTCAAACCCAAAATACCAGAGCAAGTATATGATTTGCTGTTAGTTCTAGGTCTCAGTCATCCTGTATATTTTAAACCTAACTTCTTCCGTTTTTAACAAACATACCAAGAGTATGAATTACATGAGTAAACAAAAGGCATCAAAAATATTATTTTTGTCTGTATAATAGACTAAAGCTGCATAGTAAGTTGTCATGGATTCTCAGCTCTAGTTTCTGGAGTTGACCTTATGGGGTGTCATTTTAAAAAGTTCCACTCCATTGTCTTGGAGTATTGATTGATGGTTGCTTGAATGACTGTACAGAAAGAAAAGGTCACATTGAGATTTCATTGCTTTGGAAACAATTCAGAAGGTGAATTTTCCATGTAGTTTTCAAGCATGCAGCCTGAAGAGCTGTGAGGAGGTCGGAGAAGGGAGAAAATCGCATGCATTTGTGCAGATACATTACCTGTTTTTCCAAGTTTTGCTTGATTACGTTTCCTGCTCTCATTTTTATGTGTATTGTCTTTCAGTAATGAAATTGTTTAACCTATACACAATAGGAGGGAAAAGAATATTGAACAGACTGTTGCCAATGAATGATTAAAGTCCATGACGATTGTATTTGTTACAAGATACGTTTGTATGATGGTTCTGGTAGTGTAGTACATAAGGTTTTAGTAGGTGAGGTTTGCTAAACTTCTTTCCATAGTCAGCAACTGTACAAAGATTTTTCTTGATTCTTACTAGTTCTTTATTTTCACATGCTTGCCTTTGCCTAGCTGTAGTAAATCTGAAATAAAGCTCAACTATTCAGTGTGTTCAGTTCAATGAAAGAGCAAAAAGAAATAACTGAACTCTGATGTTTTCCTGTACGTGTAGTAATGGTTGTCATTATTGTTAAGAGGAAGATCTTTTTGTTTTCCTGTTGTTCTCTGGAAAATTTAAATACAAAGTTCAGTGTAGTACTTTATTCAACTGCAGAGAGCTCTTTAAAGCTATTGGGTTTTTGCAAAAATAAACTTCTAGCAGCTTTTTGCCTGTTTCAATGGCTGTGATAGAAATGTTTAAATTGTACAGCCTTAAAGTCACAAAATTTCTGGTAGTGGTCAGGTTATCAATACAGAAATATTAAATGTAACTAATCGATACCATTCAGCAGTGAAAGTTTCAGCTGAGTAACTGAACGCTAACTGTATTCTGTGAAATGAAGGGAACAAACCAGAACATTTCTTTCCAATAGGATCCACTGAAGTACAAATTAGGGGGGAGAGATTGTACAAAAGTGAGAAATACTGCTCAGAATGTACTATTATAAAGTCAAATCATATGGAAAAATTGAGGTTGAGTATCATCTGATCCTGTGGATATTTGCAAACCTAACTTGTACTGTCATGTTTCATAAAACTAGATCATTGATCTATGACATTACTCGTGTTCTTGTGAGACCTTGTACTGGATTGCTTGTGCTTCTGAAAATGTATAATTTGCTGACTAATTTTAAAAAACCTGTCATTTCTCAGTGGCCCTGATTTAGCAAAATGTGAGTATATATAAATATAAAATCTATAACAATTAGTAAACTTGCCTATATAAAACTAAGTAAAAGTATTCACAACTATGTATTTATATATAAAATACATAAAGTATAACGCAGCATATTTATTTTTTTTTAAATCTTAACATCTATCTCTCAGTCGCTGAGAGATAGATGTTAAGCTCTATTCCTGTATGAATGCTGAAGATCAGCTTTTTTTGCTTTTTTCAATTGAAAAAATTTTTCAGCAGGGTCTAAATCAAGATTTTCAAATGCTTCTTTGTATTATTCCTTTCTGAAGTTGAGTTTAGAGTTTTATGAGGAATATATGTTATCAGAATTATTTGTCTGAAGAACACATTTTGACAAAGAATAATGATATTTTCCCAATTTTCTGTGCATTAAAAATATTAATCACTGTAAATTTTGGTCTTTGCATCATAAAACAAAATTGTATACATACAATTTTTTAACCTTTTTTTAGCATTTTTTATTATCTTGTTCTTTATGTAATTGAAATTTTGACAATTATAAAAGCAGTTTTGTGTGATTGTGCTGTGCTGTTTGTGCTAATAATTTGGTTTTGTATTAATATACTAAAGGTTGAAAAGAAAGAAATGTAATTATTGTTATGCTGTGAAACTAAGAGGGTACTTCTTTTCCTTTTTCTTTCTTCTTCTCTGCCTTTCTGTCTATCTTTATTTCATATACCTTAGTCTTGGCAGTAAGGCTCTTTAGTAAGCTTCCCAGCCTTATAATATAGATGCAGGTAAATTTGTGGAAGCTTGGTAGGATAATCCTTCCTAAGCCTAAAAGTCAACAGTTTATTCTCCAAGAGAGAAGAGTTGGGAGTTGAAGGCAGACACATTATTACCATTTCAACACGTAGAATTCTAGAAGATTTGGAATCAAAAGTGGAAAAAATGAAGGTACGGTAAAAAAGAAATAATTCAGGAGGAGATATGGAAAAATATGTAATATAGATTAGCTATTTAAAAAACCTTTCTAGATAAAGAGAAAAGGTATTAGACATTTACAGAGCAGTGAGCTAGAAGATAGCATGAAGGAAGTGAAAGAAATAAAATTGGGAATGAAATTAACTTTGTCAACAACATTGTATGTTCATTTGGCATGAAATGGATAGATGAGGAAACCGACATGAAAGTAGTGCCTTAAGCATATTGTACATGGTAATTAGGACTGTATGAAATGTATCAGTTCCAGAAATGCTAACAGGAAGCATGCAAGTTTTGTTTTGTGTCTGGTGAATGAAGTAATAGTGGTAGGTGATGTGGTATAGGTTGGCCAAAATGCGGAGTTTCTGACCTCACCCTTTCAGAATGAGATTAAGTCACATTTCCTTCTGTGCCTTCTGCTGCTCTGTCTTGGTGATGTTACTTTGTCCTCTGGGCACCTCCAGTGATTCTAGATCTCTTTTTCTTTGCAATTAATGTTGCTGGTTCCACTGTCTCCTTCATGTTCCTAGGTAAACCTGTCTTTATTTACTTGTGAGATTTGAGGGTGTTTATTTACTTGTGAGGTTTAACTCTACAATGCCTGATACTGCTGTTGCTTTTTGCCTGTGTTTCCCTCCAGTTCCAAACAAATATATCTGGATCTTACTTTCCTTGAATCTCATGATTTTTAATTGGTCCATTAAAAAAATAAAAAAGAAAACCCCCAATAATATCCTCATAGGGAATCTAACGGGTTTTTTAATTAAAGCTACTTTTTCCCCCTAATTTTCTGGTAACTGGTTATGTATTTGTTCATTTCCTAAGTAGACGACCAGTACCTCTGATCTCTAGCAGCCTTGCTTGTGTTTCTGGAAAAAATGCTCTTAAAAAAAAAAAAAACACTTATAAAAATAGGTATTAGTAATTGTCCAGAAATAATTTAATGTCTTAATAGAATATATCCGTTTTTCATCTTAATCCACTGTTTATTCATCTTCTGTAAAATTCTGATATTCAGTTCTTTAAGAGAGCTTTTAGGTAAATTAAATGATAAATTATTTTTACCCTAATTGTACTAAATTTGTTTACTGATAATGTAACTGAGATAAATTTTGAGAATTTTGATGTTAAAATTTAGCAATATTTACAAAGTTTTACTTGTATAACATTGTATGTGCACAGTAACATTTTAGAGGGACTAATATTTTTTGTGAGTGGTACTTATTTGTGCTTTGATTTCTGTCATGTCTCTCTCCATTAGGCAAATATTTATATATTTTTTTTCTGTTAATATCCTCAGTGAAACAGCTACACAATTAAATGGAAGTCTGGTTAACACATTTGTCATAGGCCGTGTAGCCCTGAGGTTGCTGGGGTTTCTCTGTGAAGGGAGAATATGGTGGACTGAGGTTGGTTGAGTTTACTGCAGCTGAGGGTTTTCTGGTCAGAATGGAAAAAGCTCTGGTTTAAAGCTGAATCCCAAGTAAAGGCTCACTGCAGTGGCTTGGTAAGAGCTCCTAAAGGCTGCTCCCTTCCCTGCAGTATGGTGGTAAAAGCCTGCAGTACTGTAGTCATTATCCCAGTCTAACTCACCTCTGATTTTCACTCTCTGCCTTCTTTTGTCTGCAGAGAGTAAATAGAAGTTATATGAATGATTGTGGTAAAACTTTTTTAAAAATTGGATGAATTCAGATTTTTTGAATAAAATTACTGAAATGCCCGCAAGAGATAATTAACTGAGGGTGGTTATCAAAACTGTCTAAGCCCACTTTGGTTCTCTGGTCTGACCAGAAGTTTAGTACTCAGAAATAAGAGGGATTTCTGCACTGCAAAGTGTATTAAGAAAGATAAATAGCACTTCAGCTGTTCACTCCTTGAAATATTCTAAGGAGTGAAAAGGTATGTTTAAAATTCTCACAGGAAAACAAGCTAGGAATTTAATATCAAACAGAGAGGAAAATTAAGGAAACATAACATTGTAATGACTGTGATCCTCAAATGAATTAGTAAATCTGAGTCAAAACAAATATTTTAATACTCATGAAGTATTTTTTTCAAATAGAATAAAAACCAGTTCCATATATAAAATGTGTAATGAATTTATACTCACTCTTTTCAAATTATTTTTAAAGTTTTTACAGTAATTTCACAACAGTAATATTTTTCTGGTTTCGAGTATTTTAAAAGCCTCAGAAATTTTTACTTCCATGTTACCTGTTCTTGGAGTAACTCTACTCTGCATTTTATTCAGATGCATCATATCTACATTAATAAAGCACACGGCAGTCTCTGTATATTAATGTGTTGGATTCTCAGCAACCAGTGCATTGGCAAAGTTAATTTAGACTCGAAGAATACTACTCCTTATTGTTCCCCAAAGTTGTCACTAGTTGAACATTAAATACCTACAACCTCTTTCCTTGTTGGGGCCTATTGTGAAATGTTGCCCATTGTCACATCAGTGTAAAAATTGCCACCAGCTCCAGCAGAGCCAGTATTTTTTCTGTTGCATCAAAAGGAGTGTGCAATATTTCCAGTAAGTTACTGAAAACTGTAATAATAGAAAACCCAAAACCACTACTAATAAGATGCCTGCTAATGAAGTCATTTCCGGTACAAAGTCTCTCCATCCCCCTTTCATAGAAACCCATGCCTGATTAACTGAGTTTCAAATCATTTGTCAAATAATTGTGAAAAAGTTCTTAACTGCAAACCTGTTCCTATCCTAACACAAGAAGAGTGACTGACACTGGACCCCCAAAGTATTTTCATTTGCTGCCTCCATGCAGAAACTGTAGTCATCAGCTAAGCTGTGATTTTTCTCCAATACCCCTCACTAAACCATCCTTGCTGCTAAGAGCTTGATGAACATGATCACATACACTGATCCTTCCTGATTTAATTTATTTCTATAAAAAAGGTGTAGACAACACACATGATCATACTGATACTCTGTATGTTTATTCTGTTTATATTATAGAGTATCAATGGGGACCTAATGTCCACCTTCTACACAGTGATAAAACAAATACACAGTGCTGCTTCATGGATGCGATACCAATACTCTAACTTGTATTTTTTTGTAAATATTCAAAAGGTGTCACAGGCGGAGTTACAGAAATTTCTCACTGTTTGTTCTCCAAGTCCAGAAGAAGATTCACTCTATCATAATTTGAGTATTTGTACCAGTATTCAGATAAGATATTTTAAAGAAAACAAGAGGCCAGTGGCATCCCTGCTGTGTTCCAGTAAAGGCACTTCTAATGCAATTCTGTCCCATTGAGTTGAATTTATTTTGACTTTTGGCAAACCAATCAAGAAAGCAAGGGACAAAAATCCAGTAAGTAATATCGTGAGCACTGGGAAGCCCAGGGCCATCTGGGTATTAGCCTCAGGGCCTTCAAGGCCCCAGACTTTTGTCTTTCCTAGTAGTCATCTGGGATGAAATCTCAAGGACAGAATATTTTTATGTTTTTAGTTTTTGATTTGTATTTTTTTTTCTAATATGTAGTTGAAAAACTGTCTTCACGTGTCAACTTAATTCTTCTTTTCCACCTTCATGTAGCTCTTGTTTGTGTACTAATATTACTGATTGTTTCTTGTTTCAGCTATTTGTACAAGAATGAAATCCAGTCAATTGACAGGCAAGCATTTAAAGGACTTGCCTCTCTAGAACAACTGTAAGTGCCTTTTCTCTTCTGTGCTGTCATCTCCATGGTTCCCCTGCAGAGGAAAAGTGCACGCCTTGATCCGTACAGCCTACCTGCATGCTCTGCATGTCTGCACCCCCTGGGTTGGGCAGAGAGCCCCGTAATCATTTGCATGTGAGAAAACCGCAATTGATCTCTGTGTCAAATTCGTCATTTCTATATGTTTGTCTTTTATTTGTGATTTGCATTCCTGATGTCCCTATACATTGTTACATAGCTTTGACAAAGGAGAATTATTGTGGAAAATGTTGAAAACTAATGTGTATTGCTTATAGATAGATTCTGCTTTCATTTCTGTAGGTTTTTGTAATATCACAATTCCTTTGACTGCAGTAGTTACTTTGTTTTATGCAGCATAACTGTAGCTGAATTAGCCTCTTGAAGTTCAACCCAGTTTCGTTATACTTTGAAACAAGAATAGATTTTTTAATAAAAATCTTGCTATTATTTATGTGTTAATCATTTCCATATAAAGATGTTTAAAAAGTAAGGAAGTTCATTATTTACAATGTAGATGTTTCAGTAATGTCCTCCAGAAAGATTGATTAAAATCAAACTTCTTTTCCTGTATAATGAAGAATAATTTCTACTGAAAAAGAATGAGGAATGCAGTCCTAAGCATGACAAAACCCAGTTGTAGTGATTCCATTAAGTTCAACTATATTTTGTTTTATAATCACTATAGGAGAGACATTGAAGTGCTGGCATGAGTGCAGAGAGGGGCAGTGAAGCTGGTGAAGGGGCTGGAGCACAAATCCTGTGAGGAGCAGCTGAGGGAGCTGGGGTTGTTTAGGCTGAAGAAACAGAGGCTCAGTGGAGACCTTATTGCTCTCTACCACTACCTGAAAGGAGGTTGTAGTGAGTGGGGGAGTGGTCTCTTCTCCCAGGTAACAAGTGACAGGACAAGAGGAAATGGCCTCAAGTTGCACCTAGGAAAAATTTGTTTATTGAAGGGGTTTTAAAGCATTGAAACAGGCTGCCCAGGGAAGCAGTGGAGTCACTCTTGCTGGAACTGTTCAAGAAAGGACTGGACTTTAAAGTCATGGTTTAGTGATGAACATGATAGGGGTGCTAGGTTGGTGGTTGGACTTGAAAATCCTAAACGTCTTTTCTAGGGTTAACAATTCTGTGATTCTATGATCAGAAAGCATTGCCCTACATTTGTTGTGGTAATGTTTAGAAAAAGGAAAAAGCTGTAAATGTTTAGTTGTTTCAGTTTGACTACCAAATAACAGTAGTAAACCAATGAGTTTTGTAGTGTATAAATTGGGGGCTGAATATAAATTTTTAAACTCCTGAAAGGTATCAGTGTCTCTTTCTCTGGCTGCTGGGCTGGCTAGCTCGGGGGCGAGATCCCAAGCAGCTCAGCAGCAGCTGCAACCACGGTTTAAGCCAGCCGTGCTATCTGTGATTTTCCCTTTGCTGGCAGCGAGCTCCCAGGTGATGCAGCTGCATCCACAGGAGGTCCGGTTTGGATCCCCCCTGGACCCCGAGAACAAAGGAAGGTGAGAACGGAGACGCTGGAGGTGCCACAAGGAGCTTATGCTTCCGTCCCCTGCAGCCGTCTGACTGAGGAGCTCCTGGCAGGCCCCAGGGTCCTGGGGATGGGGGCGGGGCTTACAGCAGCAGCCAATGGGAAGGGAAGGAGCCCGGGGCCAGCCCAACACCCTTGGCACTGCAGGGGGGGAAGGGAAACCAGGGTGAACCAATTCACATTTGTATAGGGGGAGCATTAGCAGCGAGGGTGTTTTCCAGTCGCAGCTCTGTCCCTCCGAGCCCTAGGCTGGCTGGTTTCGCCAGGACACCCCAACATATCAGTGTATTACAAGTTTTCTATATGTACCAGTTTCCTTGTTACTATATGTAAAAATCTTTAATTTTTGTAAAAATCTTTAATTTTTTCGTTTTGCCTCTGACTCTTGAGTTCTTGTACTCAGAGTTTGGATTAAAAGGCAGGAGACGCAGGATTTTTCTTTTAATTGATTGTTTATTATAATCTATGGCACAGCTGCACGGAGTATGCTTCTTTGTTAGCAGGGTGGAAAATGGCCCCGAGCTTCAACTTTCAAGGCCTTTTAAGGCTCATATCACCCAATTACAGATTTCCATGTAGATTATTTTTATTTATAATCCAATAACTAACTATTCATGTCCTGCACTGCGGAGGTTTTGAACCAATACCAGAAAACACAGATTGGTGAAGAAGAAGGAAGAAAGAAGAAGGACTAACACACACCCCAAATCCTCCATTTTGTTACATGCATATACATTACATTACAATATACATTACTATATCCCATAAACCTAAAACCCAGGATTGCAACAATTATAAACCTCTAATGGATACTAGTAGACACAGAGTATATATGAAATAAAATGACACTTCATATGGGTACAAAATCATACATGCTCATTCTAGAGTGCAACAGATACCTTTTGAAGGAAGAGTTTCTATATAAAACAGAAGTGTTAATTACAAAAGATATTTATATATGTATTTTTTTTTCTTTAATGCCTTTCTCTTCCTCCTCCTTTTACTCTAGAAATTATTACTGCACCATACTACACCAGCTGGTAGGGTTTACTTGCATGCTAATAGCAATATTTAATTTCTGTGTGCAATTTGGAATACTGAGGCCCATTTATTGAATTACTGATGTTTCCAAAGTAATGTTCTTCCCAATGCCACCAGCCTCATATGCTGCAAGTGGCAACATTTGTCCTTTTTTCTTATGTTCTTTTTTCCTGTTGATCTATGTTATGACTGAAAAACATAAATCACTTTGAAATATTAACACCTTCTGAGTGCACTTTTCCACTATGTGGCAGTTAAGCCTCTCTGCCTATGGAGATATCACACTGTATCAGCTTAAGATCAAACTTCTGAGACATCAACATTATTCAGTATGACATTAAATTTCAAACTCAGTGTTTGAGTCTCATCTCTAGCTGGGAAGTACAGAAATGGAGCCTGGGACAGTCACTGCTCATTACCTGCCCATGTGTCATGGCAGCACCTGCAGCTGCCGGGGGATGGGGGGCAGGTACTTCCCCGCTGCCCACAGCAGAGCTCACTGCTTTTTAGAGCTCTTCTTTTTCTCTCCTAAACAGAGAGCTTGCCAGGAGGGAAAATGGGAGCACATGAAGCCAGTGGCAGGCATAGAAATCAATTTAATGGAGAGTACTCTTCGAGATTTTTAGTTTATAAGAGATTCGGCATTTATGCACCTTGAGCATAAAAATATGTTCTAACTCTACAGGGTCTCTTTTATCATACTAACTTTGGAGAAAAACTGCTGACAAGACAAGAGTTACTCTTAGCAAACAAGTTCCCAAGTGTCCTGATTTCAGTTTTAAGCTGTATTGCCTACTAAGTCGATGTTTCTGCATTTGAGGTCTCTGTGGCCTCAAGTTATCAAACACAATTTGCTACTGGTTGTGTTAACTCAGCCAAATGCTCTTCTCAGTGTTCAGCAGAGTTCTCAGAAGTAGGCACTGTGGACCACAATTCAGGGAAAGACTTCTACTCCAGTGAAGCAGAATTCAACTGATAGTTGCTTTTTAAAACACACCTGAACAGCAAAGCAAACACATTTCTGGTGATTGTTGTTGCTGTTAACAGAAACTAAATGTAGTTAGATTTAGGAGGCCTGTTGCATGTATAAGGGACAAAAACCCCCAAGTATTTACTGCAGCTGGCAGGTTCCTCCTTAAACCTCTGCGGCAGAATTCTTAGCTGCTGATGTAGTCAAAATAGCTTTTCCTTTGGAAATTTCTGCCGGGGAATAAGATCTTTGAATCATATTTTGAGACCTGTTTTTGCTAGGGTAAATTCTGAAGAAAAATTGGCAGTTTTAGATACTTTAACACACTGAGCCATATGTATTTCGTCAGCTAACTTTTCACCTGTGGCTGGGCACGAAGGGAGAGAGTCAGCTGATGAAAAGTAGCCGCTTAGTACCAGTTTAGACACCGTTAAATCTGCAAGACATATGTTTGGGTCTGGAAAAGGCAGCAGAAAGCTGCAGGAAACTTACATTTTTTCAGAGCAGCAGCTGGAAGGCAGACAGAACACCAGAAAGGCAAGGATGGCTGGCTCTGTATGCTTGGGCTTAGACAACTGCTCTGTGCCTTTGTGTGCCTGTGCTTGACAACTGAATCCCGCCTGAAATGTCACAAATACCCTGCTTGGGAGGTCATGAGTTTGAATCCCAAGATCGAGCTCTAAATGGTGTCCATTTCCAGATGTGTATTGCTTTTCTTCCAAGTATCTGGCGTATTTTTGAGATCTCAGCTTATGAGTTGTATGTATCAGGGACAAAAAGTGTGCTCCCCAGCATTTAAGTAGTGGGATCCCCAAACACTAATGGAATTATTTAAATCTGTTTACCTAATCCTAGTTATGCATTTTCTTTTAACTTTCATATTAACATACTAATTTTGCTCTTTATAAGCTGTTATTAGTTATGATGTAGTTTATGAACATATACACATGTTTTGGGGGAATTAATAGACAAAAAGCATTAGCTAACATATAGTGATGCAGTTTGTTATATTATTTCCCTCAATTCAATTTTCAGTATTTTTGAAATGTTGCTATTTTTTGTCTTGTTTTATACTACAAATCCCTGATTTTTTGCATAACTGTCAGCATTTATGTATGTCAGCAGTTATGCACATTTAAGACAGTGGAGTCTGTGTAAAGTTGCTGCTAAAACTATCTGTGGGAGGGAATAATGAAAGAGAATTAATTAATAAACAAACAAACCCAAAAGGTATTACGGGGCCTTGAGAAGTATATCCTTATTATTCTACAATAAGATCAGCTAGGGACAGCAAACTAGAAACAGATACTCATCTAGCCTTATTTTAAAAGTCCTCAGAGAGTATTCCATAATCTCCTTAAGTATCCTGCTCCAACAATTTATATCATTACCACAATATACATTAAAATCTTTTTCTTTGTGGTTTAAAGCTGCCACTTCTTGTCCCTGAGCAGGGAAAGCTCTTTTATAAATGTGAAAAATATATGTTTGTTCATTCTCTTTCAAATAATCCAAATGGCAAACATGCTGTTTGAATATTCAGAACATAGAATATACTCAGTTAATGGGTTAGTAAGTACTTCCCCAAAGATGTGATGATATTATTAGAAAAAGAACAGTTGGCATATATGATAAAAGTCCACCCCCACAAGAAATACAAATCTACATGAGACACAATACTAAATTTAGTGCTGTGAAAAATGCCACTGGGACTGAATTTTACTGTACAGTTTTGTCCTACAAGATTAATAATAAGAAAGAAAATCTGTACCATGCTTATTTGATATAATCTTTATTTTCCTCTCGGTGTGTTTCATTTGGACTTGTTTCCCCTATAAGTATTTCCTTTCCTCCTGTTTAATTCTTGATAGTGAATTTAGAATTAAAACAGAAAGACACGTAGGTATTTAAAAATCACTCTTGCATGCTTTTTCTTTCAATTTTCATTCTGAAAGTCTTTTTAATATCTAAGTTATTACATGATACTACTACTTTTAGAGTGTTTTGTACTCTGAACATAAAAGATGCCTATAAAGATATGCCAGTGTGAGATTATTTCCTGAATATGATTAAAGTGAATTTTAAATCCAAGAAATTATCATATTAATTAAAATATTAAAATATACTTTTACAGAACATTAATGTGCTACATAGAAGAAAATAATAGAAGTGATAAACCCAAGGGATAAAACAGGATTAAAGTGTAGGTGATAATGCCAAGCATTTTTTATTCTCTTTATTGTAGACTTAGAATACAATCTGGTTTCTGCATCGATTTATATTGAATTACACTTGGCAATTATTTTGGCCAGATATTTAACACCTTGTTCTATTCATAAATTGCATGATAAGTTGCTCAGGACTTTTTTAGGTCATACTTTAAGACCTGCAAAACCCAACTAACTTGTGTAGCCCAACTACTATGAAGCAGTTAAGAGTATTTTTCAGCTGGATTTCATTATTTGATTTTTTTAGCTACTTTAGACAGTGTGATATCTTATGAGGTAAAGTTAACTGTTATAATGTTCTTCAGCATCTGAATTATTGTATTTGTATCTGTGATGATGTGCGTTGTAAACAAGGCAAGGTTTATAACAGAGTTTTTTTTTAATTTGTTTGGAAAAACAAGATGAGTTTTCAGGCACATAAAGTATTCATTACATCTGTAATTTTAATAGTCTTGAGTACTGAACAGCCATTATGGGCTGCTGCTTTGAATTTAGTAATGTATACACTACTTAAACCATCTGAGAGAGATGTTCTTTTTCTCTCTTTCTAATTTCACCTCTGATTCGTGGCCCTGAAGAAAGGGTTGTGTGCCTCAATGTGTCTGCTTTTACCAGTGTTATTTGTTGTTGTAATAAGAGGTGCCTACAAATCTTGCCTTGTCAATGCCAAAGAAGTAAAAGAGATGGATTTATTGGGAATATAAAGAGATGTGTTTGCAAAGTGCCCATGAGGCATAAAGTTGCTAGTAGAATTAAGAATGTTGAAAAGGAAAAAATCACTGCTGCCTGCAAAAGAAGTAGTGTATGTAATTTTTTCCAAAATGAAAGCTGCTTCAGAAGTAACAAATCCTATAGTTGTGCCTGGTTTTTCCCTTTGTTCTCTTTCATTGAAGTGATCCCCACCTTGCCTTGCCCCTTCCCAAATGCTGCTGATGCTGGAAGGTGGACGAGCAGAGCCCTGGCTCCTGGCAAGCTGTGCCTGCCCACCTTATGGCTGGGCCATGCCCAGTCTTTGTCCTGCCAGTCCTTCCTCACTGAGGTCTCTCTTCTCTCTGTTGGCAAATCGAATGAAAATTGCAGGAAATATCTGCCTTTGAGATCTCTCTTTTCAATTTAGAAGAAATCACCCTGTATTTTCAAAGCGGAGATGAAAACTGGCAGTCACAGCATGGTGATGCAGTTCTTGGTTCCTTATGCTAACAGGGCCATGCTCTATGCTCGATACACTCTGTGGCCACGCGTTCATTGGCAGTAGGCAGACTTGACACTCTGATGTGCTTGATCATGCCCGTGCTGATTTATTGGCTTTTTCTGTGGTCCCCATTCACTGCTCCCTGGCATCGCTCGCTGGCTCGCGCTTGGCCTGGGAGGCTGCCAGGCACGTGCCTGGCTTCTCTCTGTGCACGCCTTCCAGGGCTTCCTGCAAGGGCTTGGCCGGAATCACCGCTTCTTCCCGCTCTCCTCTCTGAGCAGCCACCATTTGGCTCAGCACAGGCGAATCCCCGTGTCCTTGCCCTTTCCATGATGAGGGATTGATTTTTCAGGAGATACTGAGCTCTGAGTTGTTCTCACTGTTTTCAAATGACGGGCTTTTTCATTCTTCAGACCACAGTGATTTCTGTGTATGCACATTCTCCCAAGGTTCCTGAGTTTGTCAGAGGTCAAATAGGAAACTTAAGGAGTTTTGAATACGTTGGATATAATCAGGAACCAAAGTCTATAAATCATTTTCACACTTCCTTGTGCCAGTGTTATCTATTGCATCTTGTTTCCTCATCTGCAAGGTTAAGGAGTATCTCCACAAAACAGTCGCTGCTGGAATGACCCTGCCTTTGCAGTCCATTTTCACAACAGTTACAGATTAATAGTCTGACTAATTGTCTTGTTATGTTAACTTTCTCAGTTTTACAGGATTAACATCTGTGTAGATTTATTGTTGTGTAATATTGATAGCTTGCATAAGCATCAACAGCATCAAACAGCGCCAATTGCTGGGAAGCCCTTTGTCCAGTCAAATTAGTCAAACTTGGGTTTATACTACAAATTTGGTTTTGAGAGCATTCACATCTTTAAATGCCAGTGTTCATGGACTAGAGAAGGTTACTTCTCAGCATCTTTTGAAATTTTCACTCACTGAAAACATTTGTCCACGAAAAATGTTATTCTGCTGGAAACTGTAAATGTTTTCTAAATAACCTGTACCATTTTTCCTATAAAAAAATAATAATTCTCTTCTTTCGATAAATTTTTTCAAGCATGCATACAATAAACATCAGACTTGGCAAAATAGTGTTTAAAGTATTATCTCCAAAATCTCCAAAGCAATGTTTGGGTTTTTTTGCTTTTATATGTACACACACACGCACACACACACACACTCATTGTAGTGATCTGCAAACCCTTCTTTGTTTGTCATGTCTTCTCAGATTCAAGTATGAGATTCAGATGGTGACAGAAAAAAGCTGCTACATCGCTATGGCTATTTAGATCTGTAAACAGCATGGAAACAATAAATTCTTTAAAATATTTCACTTTCATTAGGAAAATTGTTTCAGTATTTTTCTTTTTGTTTAACATATTTTCAGGTATCTGCACTTTAATCAAATAGAAACGTTGGAACCTGAATCCTTTACTCATCTTCCAAAACTTGAAAGGCTGTAAGTTTGTTTTTCTTGGGGTAAGATTCAGAAGACAGCTTGCTTCCTTGTTTGAATTAAATCAAGCGTTTGAAACTTAAAAATAGTATTTTTATCATTGCAATAGATTGTTTTTAATCCAGTTTTTTTTACTGTAACTTGGAAGACTACTACGTAGTCTTTCCAAGAACGCTTTGGTGAAGCTGACCTTAGAGGCATGCAGAAGTGAGCATTGCCTGTGATATATTTTTCTTTTGCAAAACTATTTCCCAAAGATCTGTGATCGATGTTTGGCCTAAAATAAATGTTATGAATGAAGAACTAGACAATTTATTTAGGATATATTTTTTTTTTAATTTCTCATTTGAAAGTTTATGAACTCCCTTCCTGGTGGTTACTTACGGCTTCTTTTTCCCCACATGGACACACCCAAGTACACCTTGGAGGCCACTTAAAAATTGCAGACAATGAGTTGCTGAACAGGTTCAATTTTTTTTTCTTAAATTTTCTTAGATTACTTTCTCTTGAAAACCTTCCAGAAGAATGTAAATGAAATGAGGGCATCACAAAATCTGAATTATTACATGCATATTTCTGTGTTTTTAACAGGTTTTTGCATAACAACAGAATAGCTCATTTGATTCCTGGAACATTTAGTCACTTAGAATCTATGAAGAGACTGTAAGTAAATTGAATTATTATTGAACTAAGGAAATCTTAAATAACCCAATTAGACTGCATCTCCTCTTGCAATATTTATCTTCCTTCCAAATGCCTTTTATGGTGTAATTGTTTTAAATATTAAATACATTTTTTAAACTGTGCTCCAGTTGTTTATGTGCATAGATTGAGAACGTTGTTTCATATCTATTTTCTTTAGTTACTGACTAAAGTTTGTTTCCTATATTGGGATTATTTGTAATCATTGTTTTATAGACTAAATAATATATATGGATTGTTCTTTGTGCAGTAAAAATAATACACATTCTTCTAATAAAAACTACCAGAATACCTATAAGCAAGTTAGCATCACCAGTATGGCATGTTGGCCATTGTCTGTATTCACAGATAAAGGTGTTGCTCCATTTACAGAACCGTGGTGTTCCTAGCAAAGTGGGTGATGCTTACTAACAGAGCTGTGGCTGCTCCTTGTTTTGTGCAGGCGTTTGGACTCAAACGCTCTTCACTGCGACTGTGAAATCCTGTGGCTGGCAGAGCTGCTCAAGACGTACGCGGAGTCGGGTAATGCTCAAGCAGCGGCTACCTGTGAGTATCCGCGGAGGATCCAGGGGAGATCAGTGGCCACAATAACACCAGAAGAACTGAACTGCGGTGAGTTTGCCACTTCCTGATTTCTTCTTTAATGGGTTGCATTTACCTAAACTGTATTTTTTTGGAGGGTTAGAATTTACTGTTCTATTTAAAAACACTGACCACCTCTGGTTAATATAGGTTATTTCCAATATTTCTCTGTGTTCCTTCTCTGTTTTTGTGTGCTTCTTGACAGAATTAATTGCTTTTACCCTTCAGCCTATCTTCAAAGAAACAAATAGTAACCATGTAGTAACCATGTTTGAAATTTCCCCTTGAAGAACTAAAGGTGATTATTCTGAAGGAGTTTATATTTCAGTTCTGATCATAACAGGATTGTCAGCTAGGCTCTATGGTGTTTCGTTAATATTATTTGGTGTCCTTTATTCCCTTCTATACAAGGGAAAGGAAAGAAAGAAGCTTTACTGAATTGCTCCTGATGACACAGTTCTTGCATTTAAAATATTTGTTGATGTTGTAGGAATTGGGGTTGGGCCACTGAATTTTTTTTTTACTCAGCTACAATTACAAGGAGTGCCCCACACAGGCACTGAAATCCTCTGTCTCTGAGGATTAATGGGCAAACACCTTGATATTCTTTATATTTGCTTGTATTCTTCACTCTAGGGGTGCAAAAGTTTGGCCCCATGAGCACCCTGGGTCTTGGCCCAGCACCTCTTGTGTTCTGATATCAAAATGTAGATTTCTCATCAATCTATGGGCATTTGCCTGCCCTCCCGTGTAATGAAGCCAAAGTATAAAATAAGTAAATTGTCCTTTTGGTTATGTGTTGGATATAACTCTGATCGTGAGAACTATGACCACAAGCATCTACAAGGTTCTTGAAAAAGATGGTACCAAGGGAATTTGGTGCAAGAATGGTGCACATGGCATCCTAGAAGCTCTTGGCACATCTGAGGAGCCTGAATATGGAAACTACAGGAAGCAAGCTGTACAAATTATTCTGTGAGGCAGGTTATGCACTGATACTTATCTAGAGGAAGTTATTTTAAATGGCACTTGTGCTTGCTGCTTTAAAGTTTTTCCTTCATAGGCAATTTGAGTCTCTGTTCAAATAAATAAAACAGCCGCTTTAGAACCTGATACAAATTTGCACAATCTATTTCCAGTCTGCTAAAAGGTGTAAGGAACAATGAAGGAGGTCAGAAATCCCACAGTCACTTTTGCACAGGAAAAAGTGCATTTAATCCTAAGCATATACATATTTTAAGTCAAAACATTTGTGAAAAATATTTTTTACAAGATGTATGGAAATATTTTTATTTACCAGTTTTTAGTAGTTTTGAAATAAATAAGAGTTCTTTGTACGTTTTATTGTTGGTATAGAGAGGCCAAGAATTACATCAGAGCCTCAGGATGTGGATGTTACCTCAGGGAATACAGTGTACTTCACTTGCAGGGCTGAAGGCAATCCTAAACCAGAAATTATATGGCTTCGAAACAAGTAAGTTTAAAAGAGGAAGAGAAAAACTTGATGTAAGTACATTTGCCTGTGTGTATGTGCATTTTGGGTGCATGTCCACGTGCTGTATGTGCTAATATATGAAATAGTTACAGCAAAACCATGCCATAATTAAAATAAGCATATGAAGTAATAATGGCCCATACCTTTTTTTATTAGTAATTCTAAACACTTAAGAGCTGGTAACTAGAAAATATTATTACTCTAACACTAGTAAGATGTTCAGCTGCAGTATACCTGCAAAACTGCTCACACCTGTAATACTAAATCATCTATATGTAAGTACCAGGCAATCCACTGTGGACATGTTGCATGTACAGTCTGTGGATTACTTAGCATTTATGTAAGTTTTGGGGCAGAGCAAAAGCTACTTTTTTTTAAGGACTCCAGCTGGATACAATTAAAGTTTCAGAGAATGTCCTTCTGGAGTCTTAGCTTCTCAGAGGTAGCTTCCCTCCAATGTGTAGCTCTGTCCCAGGAGAAGAGAGATGTCAGTTTCCAGGCTCCTCAAACATGGAGGTACATGGAGGGCAGGCATGTCCTTATATCATAAGATTGTAGTGTAATTCAGGTTGGAGGATGTCTCCATTGCAGCCTTCTGCTCAAAGCAGGATTATACCAGGTTGCTTTATCCAGATGGGTCTTGAAAGCCTCTAAGGATGGAGATAGCACAAGTTGTCTGGGCAACCTGCTGCATATCTTTTCCTCACCACTGAGAAGATGGGGGAAGGTTCTATAAAGGATGACTATCTCTCAACAGCCCAAGGGCCAGCCTGCTGCAGAGTGGCTGCTCAGGCTGTGCCCAGAGCCTGGCTCCCTCCAGCAGCACTGGGCACAGCACAGCTGAACCAGCCTTGTGTCGGCACATCGTCCCCTTAAACTGGTGTGAACTTACAATGGACACATGAACTGTGAGTTTACCATCAGTGAATCAGACTTTGGCTTAATAATGCTCTTATACAAATGGAGAACCTGACCTGGAACATTAATTCCCTTACAGTTTTTATAAAGCATTTTAGTTTGTTAGTTGCTGATAAAATGGCATGGTGTAGAGTCTTGGTTCTCTATCTTTCTGCTGATGTCAGTGAGAATCCCATGTGCAGCAAAGGTGCAGCATTAATGAAGTATGTCAGGAACATGAACTTGAATGGTATAATTATTTCATTAAAATTTTCTCTGGCTCATGTACTTTTTATAATACACAAAGAAAACTTATTCAGAATACCCATGAGTTTTAAGAAGAAATTTGAGCTTGGGGTGAGGGATTATTGACTCTGGCTTGTTTCCTGGCTGCATGAATGAGAGCAAAGCTCTTTGCAAACTAGTTGAGTATGGCAAGATTTCAGTCAAAAGCCATCAGCCTGGTAAGCAGTATGTTGAATAGATCAGTAGGCTGGGTTTTGTACATAGGAGGTGTGATCTCATCCCTCCCCTGTGCTTTCTTCATCATGTAGTGAGGGGTGGACTGAGAATCAGTTTCTTTAATAAAACCCCTTAAGACGTAGTTAACGTCACAGAAACTCATCCATGACGTAGCCTGAAGACATGATCTTAACTTATATTTTAAACCAGTACAAATTAGAATCAGGTTCATTAGTGCTCCTAATCCAGGCAGAGGTTGGCACAAAGATGATTTTATAGCAACTAACCTCCTCCGAGTAGAAAATATCTTGAATATTGAACTTCAATGACATACTTCCAGTGGAAAAAGTTTAAATTGTTTTGCCAACTAGAACAGCCTTTTAAAGACCAAGTATGTGTATTTTGTTCACTTTTTTCCCTGTAAGCTTTTCCTCATAAAATTGTTTTGCCTTTTCTTTTTGAAGATGTAATACATGCATAAGCAAAATTGTTTCATGTTTTGTTTTTCCTCTTCTTCTCTTTAGGAGAAAATTTAAAGTTCTATTATTTTATAACAAAGTAAAACTCTTTTTTTCCCCCGCAAGTTATTTTGGGTAATTTATTTATTTTCCTGGGTTTTTTTATTTGGCAGTTTCCTGCACTTGTGATTTAAAGGTTTAACTCTAGCAGATCCTTTTCTTCTCAGTAATGAGCTCAGTATGAAAGAAGATTCCCGTCTAAACTTGCTAGATGATGGCACGTTGATGATTCAGAATACTCAAGAAACAGACCAAGGCATTTACCAGTGCATGGCAAAAAACGTGGCTGGAGAAGTGAAAACTCAGGAAGTTACTCTTAGATACTTTGAGTCACCAGGTAAAGAACATTAAGTCTGAATTTTACATTCAGATAGAGTTGTTTTCATAATAAGATTGTTTAAAATTAAAATACTTTGGTGCTTGACATGTAGGTTTGTTGGGCTTGGGCATCGTAAGAACTAGATCATGAAGCTTTAATATCCCTAGAACAAAAATGCAACTCAGCTGGTTAATTAATGTTATTGTAGATCCAATTTTGATAATTGTCTTGTAGGCTTTGGAACCGTTAGGAAAAGAGATTGTTACATTGCAACATTTCTCAATGCAATAACGTTCTCTCTGGATACCTGAGAACCACAAGCTGCTGAACAGGCCACTCATGGAAGCTTCAGCACACTCTGTGCAGCCATCCTTGCTTAAGAACCTGTTAGCTCTGTCTAGCCAAGGCCTCATGTTTGCAAGGACTGAATTCCTGTCCAGGACTGTAATGTTTTTAAAACACAGACTTTGCTGTGAGAACATTTTGTTTTGACACACAGCATCAGGTAAACTTAAAATGTCACTGCAAATTACTCACGTACTTGAGAAAAGTTACTTAAAATGTCGCTTAATCAGTTTTGGCTTTTGTGTGCTTGCAGCAATTTTTAGCCTGTTTGTTTTCTGGGTCTCAGTGTCCATGCCTCTGAAGAGACCTTTATAAAGATCAGCATAGGAGAGCAAAATGTTTGAAAATTGTTTTAATGAGAGTTGAGAAAAAACGTCC
This sequence comes from Struthidea cinerea, assembly GCA_013397865.1. Taxonomy (NCBI): domain Eukaryota; kingdom Metazoa; phylum Chordata; class Aves; order Passeriformes; family Corcoracidae; genus Struthidea; species Struthidea cinerea. The sequence goes on along the minus strand of VZTI01002341.1, from coordinate 885,492 downwards.
GTGCAGTTACGAGCTTTTGTTTTTATCTACTGACATCTGCAGTTAGATTAGACTTAAAGCAACGCAGAGTTTGCACCGAGATTAGAAATATGTTGGAACACAGCTATTAAACCCCCCTAGGTGTCCCCAGTTACAGACTATAGTTGTCTAAATTAGAGCTGTGCAAGCTAAAAGCTGCATTTAGGCATTGCTGTTTTCTCACAGCCCGGCCAAGTTTTGTGATTCACCCACAAAATACCGAAGTGCTGGTTGGAGAGAGTGTTACCTTGGAGTGCAGTGCAACTGGGCACCCTCAGCCACGAATTACCTGGACCAAAGGCGACAGAACCCCTCTACCAAATGACCCTCGGGTTACAATAACTCCATCAGGAGGACTTTATATACAAAATGTCAAGCAGGAGGACAGTGGCGAGTACACCTGTTTTGCAACTAACAGTGTAGATAACATCCATGCGACTGCCTACATCATAGTCCAAGGTAAATAATATTAGACTAGGACCTACATATTACTTGAAATTGTGTGGGTTTGTCTTTCCTTCTGAGTTGACAAACTAAAAACATCAGAGTTTTTACTTTTAGTTGCACTGTTGTAGTCCATAGGGATGTTGCTATACATTTCACATAGAGTAAGATATGATATACTATTTCCCTGAAAATTAAGTTTCGTTGATTATTGTCAGAAGTTTGATGTTTTCAAATGTTAATTTCCTATGTTTTGTTTGCATGGAGGAACAAAGCAGTGTCAAATTTTTGAATGATTAAATATTTTCTGTGACAGGCAGCAATGCTAGAGATTAGAATTTGTGCCTGGAGAACTAGAAATGGAGTTTTGAATACAGGTCTGTGCGACTCTTCTTTTGTAGACACTTCAGTGAATATGGAAACATTTTCTGCTGAGTTTGATAGAAACTATTATTCTGCCAGCAGAGGCATTGCTTTTCTGCAAAGCAAAAGTCAAAGTATTCTAACTTGTGATTGCAGTAATTTTGGTATTGTATGTCACTAGTGTGATTATAAAGTGTTTGAGAACATCTATCAAAAGTCTCCTGTATATATAAATAATATTTTTTGCAAACACTTTCATGCTGGAACTTTTATTTCCAAAATACTTCGAGTAACCTTTAAATTTTAGTTTGCTTCTGTTCTCATGTTAGAATCTTTAGTTGGCAAACTGTTAAGACTGCAAATGCCTCGTTCTAAAGCTGTAGAAAGCAACTTGTCTGTGTGGTTCGTTTATTTATTATTTACTAATTGATAGTTGTGTTTTGAGAGCTGAACAAATCACTTCTCACATTGGTATTGCACAGTGTTGCTGCAGAATCTGGCCCACACTCCATACTTTGCATTCATGGAAGAAAACAAGCAGCTCAGGAAGGTTTTGGTTACATTACATTTTCTTCACAATTTAGCTGGGAAGTTCTGAGACAAAGAGAAGAAAGTATTTTTAATCCAGGGAACACTCCAGTTTGATTCTACAAGTCTTACTGTACCTGTTATTTTGGATCTGTGACAGAAGATCCCACATGTCTTCACTGACACCAGGGCCAGGTTGTGAGGGAGATGTTCCTTTTGCACAAGTGGCTGCCCTAACTCTCTTCTCTTTAGGGATCACAATATAAAAGAATTCCATTAGCATCTCTCTTCCCACCAATATGAGCTATTTCAATGTACACAGGAAATAGTATATAATTTAGTCATGCATTTTTCAGGTTTTTTTTTTTTAACAGCTTTATTTTCTCTTTGGTAGCCCTACCTCAATTTACTGTCACTCCACAAGACAAAACAGTGATTGAGGGACAAACTGTTGACTTCCCTTGTGAAGCACAAGGTTATCCCCAGCCCGTTATTGCCTGGACTAAAGGAGGTAAGTGTGTTCCATTCTTACTTTTAAACTACTAGAATGGTTTAGCAGTCATATTGGAATCACTCCCTTATTGAAAGGAACCACATGTATTTGTTTAGATTCTTCAGTCTCTGAAGGGAACAGTTCTTTTTCTGCTTTAGCTGGGAAAGGCAAGGTGTCCCACAGAAGCCAGCTGCCCACACATTTTTCATTATTAAGTAAAAAAGAGTCACTAAAATATATGTGTCTGTAATAGATTCCTAATAATAAATGTTTAAGAAATATGAGGCAAATTACATGTAGCAATTTGTATCACTGCTGTTGTACTGCAGAAGAAATGGAGATGGCTGTCATTAACTGGAGGTCTGAAATTAGGTGGGATGTGCTCTCTTCAGAAACCAGAACAGTCCAGCCTGTAACTGGCATCAGTGTGCCAGCATCACTGTCACTTAACGCACATTGACAGACAAAACAGGGTGCACTCTGCTGACTGTTTTATCAAGTTATGGCTCTAAAGGCATTAATCCAAATCCAGCAGGAAGAAATACTGTAGTGGATGTTCTATCAGTAAGCAAAATTTCCGGTTGATTCAAGTGAAATAGCTCTAGCAGGCAAAACAACTCTTAGGAAATTCTAAACTATGGTACATAAAGCAGATTCTTAACAAACTGTTGATCATTTTGATGCTGATAATGTCCCTGTTTCTCCCTCTACTTAGACTACTCCAGTCAAATGAAATGTCCAGAAAGAGAGGATAGGGTACAGACACTGATGTGCCTTCATTTTTCTTATATTCCATTTTTTTCAGGGCCATGTGTGTTTTTCTGTGGATTCTCTAGGCCTAGGCACACGACATGATTTGTGTCTTACACACATGGCAATAATATGAAATTAACAGTAACACATGTTGGTGTTTTTATGCCTTCTCATTCGTATGCTTTAGCATGCTCCTTAAATGAAAATATTTATTTCTACTACAAACAGAGAAAAGATCAGGATAATGATTGTGTGCATATATATAATTTGTTTTCTTTTCATGTTTATCATCTTAGAAGTAAAGGTTTCAAACTTTTTTCCTTTTTTTTTTTTTTTTTTTAAGAAACTTTAATTTTTTCCAGTGTTTTATCAAAGTTAAAACTTCCTGGTTTTCCCTTTTTCTGACACAAAGGGACTTTCTTGCTGTAAAGAGCAAATGATGCTGTTGTGTGTTTCAGGAGGCCAGTTGTCTGTTGACAGAAGACACTTAGTTCTATCCTCTGGAACCCTGAGGATTTCCAGGGTTGCTCTGCATGACCAGGGCCAGTATGAATGCCAAGCTGTCAACATTATTGGATCTCAGCGAATCGTTGTATACCTGACTGTACAGCCTAGAGGTATGTTCTCCATGTACAGCTGCTGGGAAGAAAAAAAAAAAGAAGTATTTAAGCTTACACTAAAATGCACAGTACCATGTGTGGTTGTTTCTATGTCTTCTTAGATCCCAGGTGGTTTCCAATAAATAATGTGTCTGGATACTTACCAGTATTTGTACGGGGTATCATTCCTTTAGAACGGTCTGTCTTCTGGGAAGGAGGTTTATCTGATTTACTGGTTTTTTTGGTAACAAGTGGAGGTTTGCTTTGAGGATGACAGTATTCCTATGCTTGGGAAAATATTTTATTTTGTGAAAAGTCTAGTTTCCAAAAAGGCTCTATGCTGTTAGTTTAATAGTGTTATTAACATAATGTTTTATGTCCAGAAACAGAACACTTTATTTTACAGAAGCAAAATTAACTTCTCAAAGAAAAGTCATTCTTTACACTGAAAATAAACTGACACAAAAAAAGTCCTAAAAAACCAACCCCAAACTCATTTATTTTATGCTTTTCTTCAATTAAATTCTAAGTAAGGTACTTCTAGGATAAATTGTAATCATATTAACATTCATAATTTATTTAAGTACTTGGATGTTTAATTGAATTCAGGGAGATAAAACACATAATTCAAAGCATTTCTTTTTACTGACCTAATTTTAAAATGTATATTAGTGAAAGGGGCTCAAATGAGCTTAGAAGTTTGTCAGAAAAAAATCCTATTGATTTTTTCTTAGTTAAGAGTAGTAGTAGGAGACTGATTTTTCAAAGTTGAGATGATTTTTTTTAACCTATATAAAATGTTGATTAAAATTATATAAAACAAATATCAGTTTAAAAAAGTTTCATAGCTTTCCAGCTGTGTAAAATTTTACTAGACTTGAGTAAAGTTTAATAAAACAATTTTTGTGCAACTCAGGTTACAAAATTCAGTCACTAAAAGACAGTAAATACAAGATTGAAGGCTGAAGATGCAGCCTTAAATTGGAGGTCTCCGTAGATTATTTGCAGTGCTGTTTTCAATTGTGCAAGATGAGAATGTTTTTTCTTCTGGGCTTCTAACAAAAGGACTGTTAATCTGAGGAATGTCCGGTCATTGGTCACTGTGGTTAAATCAGTGTTAATGAATACAGATGAAGGGTCCAGGTCTGTTTGCTGACATGACACAGCTCACATCCACAGAGCCAGACTCTCCTACCTCCAAGTGCTGGACACCTGCCTCTGGATTCCTTGTTTGAACTGGTTTCTGGTCCTTGACAGCCATTTGTGTATTAGCATTAGGGCCAGATTTGGTTGGTAGTATAAATGTCTGCAGTGGAGCCAAATACTTCTCTGTAAAAGCACAGCCCTCTCACCCTCCCACTCGCCCCTGAATATCAGTATCATGACATCAATAACAAATCAGTATATGTTACAGCAGAAATAGAATTCTTAATGTCTTCATAATCTTGTATGTACTTTTCATGATGATATCGGAGTGTCAGGCATTAATCTGGATTTGAAGAAAGAAAGAGTTTAAAAATACATTAATTTTATTCACATTGGATTTAGGTAACAGTGCACTCTTGTCCTTAGAACTCAAGGTGATTTTTTTTATGTTTTAAGGGCTGAGGCTCATAGGTGTCACAAAGGTAGGAGCTCTGTTGAGACTCAGTGCCTCAGCAAGTCAGGCTGAGAGACGCAGTTGAATGAGTTGTGTAAGGTTTTGATTTTTTCATCTAAGAAATTGCAGTTTTTACTACTTAAAAAAATTAAAACTTAAAAAAAGTAACAGAAGTTAATGCAATATTCATTCTAATGACTTTGTACAGATTTATCTATTAACTGAATTTTTTCAGGGCTCTAAATTAATGGAACTTAAGTGGTTTTGACAACTACTAGCCTATTATGTTAGAAGTTAAGAGTACTCTAAAATCACCCTGAAGCAGACATCAGGAATAAGGTCATAGAATTGTTAAGGACCTTTAAGTCCTACTGTCAGTGTAGCACTACTGCCATGTTCACCATTAAACCATGTCTTTTAGTGTCATATCCACTCATTTTTTGAACATTTACAGGGATGGTGACCCTACCACTTCCCTGGACAGTCTGTTCCAGTGCTTAACAACCCTTTCTGTGCAAAAATATTTCCTTATATCTAATCTAAACCTCCTCTGGTGCAACGTAAGGCCATTTCCTCTTGTCCTGTCACTTGTTGCCAGCCCTTCTGTGGACACACTCCAGCACCTCAATGTCTTTTATGTAGTGAGGGGCCCAGACTGGACACAGGACTTGAGGTGTGGCCTCACCAGTGCTGAGTACAGGGGGACAGTCACTGCCCTGCTCCTGCTGGCCACACTATTGCTGATACAGGCCAGGATGCCATTGGCCTTCTTGGCCAGCTGGGCTCACTGCTGGCTCATGTTCAGCTGCTGTCAACCAGCACCCCCTGGTCCTTCTCCAGCAGGCAGCTTTCCAGCTACTCTGCCCCCAGTCTGCAGCACTGCAGCGGGTGGTTATGATCCCAGGGCTCCTGGCTCTTGGCCTTGTTGAACCTCGTACAGTTGGCCTCAGTCCATCTATTCAGCCTGTCCAGATCCCTCTGCAGAGCCTTTCTACTCACCAGCAGATCAACATTCCTACCCAACATGGTGCTGTCTGTGAACTTGCTTAGGGTGTGCTTGATCCCCTCATCCAGGTTATCGATGAAAATGTTAAACAGGGTTGTCCCCAATACCGAGCCCTGGGGAACACTGCTTGTGTCTGGCCACCACCTGGATGTAACTCCATTCACTACCATCTCCGGACCTAACCATCCAGCCAGTTTTTCATCCAGCAAAGAATATACATCCACACCATGGGGAGCTAGTTTGTGGAGCTAGTTTCCTCAAGGAGAAAGGAATTTAATCTCTAAAACAAAGTTATAAGCAACTAGAAGCATGTGGATAGAATCGTATAATAGATTAAGAAGGGTTCAGTAACTGATAAAAACAGAGTGCTGGCCTATTTTTTGATCGTCTTTTGCACAAGTTGTATTTCATACTTCATCAGTGTATCATTTGGCTTTTTTAGTGACTCCTGTATTTGCCAGTGTTCCCAGCGACATGACAGTGGAGGTTGGCACAAACGTGCAGATCCCATGCAGTGCTCAAGGAGAGCCGGAGCCAGTCATTACATGGAATAAGGTACTACATATTCAGTTATTACAGAAAGGCAGTGGCCTTTCCATCTCTTCATAATTAACTATTGAAAGGGCACATTGTCAAATTATTGCTTCCTATGGTGTCTGAAAACATTACCTGAAGTTCAATCAGTAAGTATTTAATATGGAGCATGTATATAGATACTAAACCTGAATTTTATATAGATAAATAGACATATGGAGTTATGCAAATTATTATGCAGACCAGCTAAAATTCATAATGTATGCCTTAAAAGGTCTGTGTATTTAGTGACAGGTCTGTGTGAATATCCTACTAATATTCACCCTTTCAAAGATATTATAGGTATAAAACAATAAGAAATGCCGTATTGGAGCCATTTTTCACTGTTAGGTTGAGACCAACCATGACAGGCTTTGTTAACTTTCTGGTAACCTCTTTGTAGCTTTGATTTCCACTGGTGTAATAATTGCTATATTAAACTATAGAGTATTAGCAGAGTTGCCAATGAATTAAAGAATTGCTAATATTGTTATTAAATTTTTCTGATTATATGCTTCTCTTCATTTAGTGAATATTAGAAATGTACTTTATTGAACCTTGAATAGCTTCTAAATGCATAGCACATGAAGAACTGATACACATGAAGCTCTTGAGATCTATTTCAGTTGGTTAGTTTTGAGAAAAATAAAATACATATGTTCTCAAGAGGTGCTATCTTATTTTTGGGTCATAGATTTTATGTGGTGAAAGCCTATTAAAATAATTTGATTTATAAGAATGAGTAATTTTAGAAGTAAATAAATACGCCGTACAATTTAGAAGTACATGTGACTTTTCTATATAAGCTTATCTAAATCTATCTGACTGTGAACTTGGCATACAAAATAGAAATGTAACATGAAAAATAAAAACAGAAGAGAAAAAGATGACAAAAATTCATGTGTGAAAACAAGTGTGTTTTGGATAAGTAAACTTTGGGCTTTCCTGCAGGATGGAGTACAGGTAACTGAGAGTGGAAAATTTCATGTTAGTCCAGAGGGATTCCTCACCATTCGCGATGTTGGAACAGCCGATGAAGGTCGCTATGAATGTGTTGCCCGCAATACCATAGGCTACTCCTCTGTCAGTATGGTGCTTAGTGTAAATGGTAAGATACATGATTGAGAGGTATGAGTTAGGTTATTAGTTTTGTTCTAATTGCCTAACCTGTGAGATGAAAAAAAGTTGTCAAAATACTAAATTGGTTATTTTATTCATATTTTTATTTTTCTCCCATGATTCTTTCTTTCTTTCTTTTTTCCTTATATGAGTAAGATGGCAATGTCATAATAGCAATATATCTTGGAGTTAAGCTCCAACACCAGCCATGATTTGGGCTCAAGTTAATCTTTCAACTCTCTTCTTGAGATATTATTTAGAGTTATTAGAATTTACTAGTCAAATACCCAGTCTAATTTTTAGGGATAACTTGACAAAAACTTTTCTGGCATTTCAAAGGGATACTTACAGCACTTTGTTGAAAATTAGGCTGCAACTATTGCTAAACAGTTCAGGAAAGTCATACAGACCTTAAGAAGCTAAAAGAGAAAACAGAAAGAAAAGGAGAATATTTCACCTTGTTCTAATTATTTGAAAGTAATAGTGGCAAATAATAGTTATCAATAGTGGCAACAAAGCAGCAAAAGAGGCTAAGGAAATATCTTTGCTACAAAGATTGACCATAGTGCTTTTCTGACTTACAGACTAAAACTGCTGATTTTTCAGTTTAATTTTGATGGAAAAATAAAAGAAAACGGTATGATTTCTGTCTCTCAGTAGGGAATATAAGATGATATTTTTGTATCTTTGAAAAATTACTATACAACAGTGATTTATTCAGTATTTTGAAGATTGGTATGAAGATTTCTTCAATATATTGGATATTGTTTCCTGGTATTATTTGGAATGTTCTGTATTTTGTTTATGAAATTGATAAAGACATATCAGTGACTTTTCTAATGTATTGTTTGCCATGGTATCAATCACACGGTATCAATAAAACTATAATGTTACCTGCCTTAGGTTGCTTTTAGTAGACTATTAATCTATACTTTCTTCTATGAAAAATATTTCTTTAATCTGTAAAGATTATTCAGGAGAGAAAAATTGAAGGGCTAGGAATCATTCAGTAGTAAGTTTCCGTCTACCTCTATGAAGTCAGCAAAGGAAAGAAGGTCCATGAAAATCAGCCAATCTGGCTACTCTTGAGTTGCATAGCAAAAAAAAAGGTTTTGTTTAGGAAAGATTAGCTAGTTCTCAAGTCACTAAGAGCCCTGAGAAATGGAAGTCATGAGTTGAAATAAAAACCCAGTGGAAATGAGTTTTCATTCACTTAGGACAGGTGTAAATTGATCATTCTCATCTGCTGAAATCAGCAAACAACAATACTTGCTGATTTGCAGTAATTAATTGTAATGTGGTTAATTTCTTCTAAACTGTAACATAAATAAAGCTAAAATTACTGAATGCACTCCAGCTGAAAGTGTGAATGAAATTTCTCCTTCAAACTAGTGGGATATGAGATGCTGTTTCACTATGGCTGCTTTAAAAACTGAAGCTATCAGAGGAACAAGGAGAACAAGTGGACAGATTATAAGTATGGGTTAATTGCTGTGTGGATAGTATTTGTAATGCCATAGACAGAAATGCCTAAAAACTTGCATGTCAGCATTTGTTTTAAACAAAGCAATGTTTTATGAATGTTTCTAAACCAAAACACTTTCCTAAGATTGAGACCGAGTAAAGGCCAGTGTATAGAAACTGGGGACATGTTTTGCTGTCTGTGTTGGATAATATTTTAAAGATGCTTTTCTTTAGTCATTTTCTTCTGTCCTTTTCCTTTGTTTTGTAAAAGTCATTCCCCTTCCCTACCCAAATTAAAAAAAAGTATTGTGGGAGACTCTTACAAGGAGCTTTAACTTCTAATATTTATCAGTCTAAAAAAATAACTGCTAGCAATAAATAGTCTAAACAAAAATCAAGTACCGTATAGTTAACATCTGACCAAGGTTTATAATTCAGCACATGTATACCATTAATCAGAAAGATAGCCCTGCAAGTAAACACCAAGTTTACATTTAATGTAGACAGCACTAAGGAAGGTAACCAATCACCGGATTTTTACAGACTGCAATTTTGCACTCTTCAGGTCATTCAAGGCACACAAACACTCTGAAACAACTAAAATGTAAAAGTTAAACCTGTAAATGACATTTCTTCCTAAAATAAGTAGTTTATCTGATAGTGTTTCTGTATGGTTGCTATTGAAAATGAAGCTGTCAGCCAAGGGCAGTTGGTAATTAGGAGAGATTAAGGACTATTGCCCTCAGGCACTGTGGAAAGGGTCAGCTCATTTTGGGTGCTGGGAATATATTGCCAAAAGCCTGAGACTGTCCTCAGGGCACAGAAAGGGGCTTCATCTACAGCTACAGAGTTCCAGGGACTGTTTTATTTGACAGTATAGATGGTTAAGTTTGATTAAGTGGGTCTAGACTATGAAACCCATGTAGACACAATTTAAGCTGCCACTTAGGAAGGAATAATGAAAAGTTGCCCAGGAAAAAAAAGAAGTCATGAAAAGCTTGTACACAACATTTTTTATGTCAGATGATTTTGTACATCTGCTGATTCTATTCCAGTATATTTGCTTTGGACTTTTTCCCTACTTTACCCTTCTTCCTGTGTGACTTCTCCAATCTAAACACACTCTGGAAATTGTTAGCTGTTGCCCCTGGATCTGGTAATTCTTAGTTCAGACTGAAAGGAAGGTTATTAGTCCTAGATAGGTTGTACAAACATCCAGCTGCAACTAAGCACTGCAAAAAAAGGCCTATGCTTTAGTGAGTTTTCAGTGCTGTGTACAGTTGTTAAATAGTGTTTATGCATGTGATTTTTAACCTAGTATTAAAAAGATAATTTTAAAGTAGGAGACAAAGTAGTTATCTAAATTTAAAAAATATTTACTGCCCTTTTAAGTTAATCTGTGTGGTTTATTATACTAAGATCAGGAAAAGAACAATGTTAATTTATGTTCATTCAATTATGTAAATTATGTTCATTATGTACCACTTGCAGCACATTCCTGCAAGCCCTTTAAATTCTTACTTTGAAATCAAAGGAGAAATCTGCATTGACTTCAGTGGATATAGGTCAGGCTTTTGATACCAACACCTGAAACCTTATCACACACCAGAAAAAAACCCTTAATGATAATAATAACTCACTTTTTTTTTGATCATTTACACTTGAAATTGTAGGTCTAATTAATGGACAGCTAAACACTGTATGCAACTTTATCTTGGTTTTGAGTTATAAGCTAGATGACTTTTAAGCTTCGGTTAACTTCTCTTTTAAATGAATTTTGTTCTACTTTAATATACCTTGATAGAATTTCAAAATGGCTAAGAATTTTATATTTGGGTGAACTAATGCTTAAAGAACAAGGGATTACTTTGTAGAACTGAAATGATGTCGTGTCTAGACTCTGTTTTATGGAAGTATCTTTTTGCATGTGGCCATTTTTGCAATAACATGTGAATTCCTTTTTCTCTAGTTCCTAATGTCAGCCGAAATGGAGATCCTTTTGTACAAACATCAATTGTGGAAGCAATTGCAACTGTAGACAGAGCAATAAATTCAACACGTAGACATCTGTTTGACAGGTATCTCCTTTTTTTTTTTTGTATTGAGAAGTCAGAATTAATTTTGTATATACTAGAAATACTGGGAGATTTATTAAACAAGAAACCATTTTACTACTTAAAAGACATTGTTAGTGTCTGGTTGGTTCTGAAAATACTAACAGTTTAACATGTAAGGATTCCTATTGTTTATACACTCCTGCTGAGATCTCTGTTCACTGCAGCAGTTCTTCTGCTGAGATCATGTGTATTAAAATGCTACTAAATATTTAATTACTACTAAATATTTCATTTTTTATTATTTTATTGAATTTTTTTCTTCTTGGTTTGCCTTCCATTTTGAGATGAGTAACCAAGGTATGTACTAATCACATTGCTGAGCATTTACATGATTTACATAGTATTGTTGTTTTGTAACTCCTGTGTACACTTACTATTTTTTTCCAAATTATCTATCAGTCGTCCTCGTTCTCCAAATGATTTGCTAGCCTTATTTCGATACCCAAGGGACCCATACACTGTTGAGCAAGCAAGAGCTGGGGAAATATTTGAAAGGACATTACAGCTTATTCAAGATCATGTACAAGATGGTCTAATGGTTGACCTGAATGGAACAAGTCAGTATTCTTTCCTTATTTTTCTGTTTTGACATGTATTTGCCTTTTTAAGTCATTGTACTTCAGGAGACATTAATTTTCTGAGGCTTGCTCCCAATTGCAGAACAATTACATTGAAATCAGTGAAGTATTTGACTTCGCAAAACTTTACCAAATTCTGTCCTTGGTTTGCATATTGTTCGCTATATAACTCTGAGCTCTCCAAGTGGAGTGTTTTTTCTCATGTTGGCATATTAGGAAAAAGTTCAGATTCTTTTGCTGGTCAAAATCAGTATAATGGAAGTGCATAATGCATCCTGTTTGTTAATTACCTGTGTGTTAATTTATTAGGACCATTGTCTCATAGCAGAACAGACTTTTCTGTTGTGTGTTAAAAATAAGCAGTGTTTTGTTCCTGTTTCTTTAAGAAAAACCATTTAATATCAGCATGCCTTGGCAAGGAGGAAAGTTGACATAACAAGAACGATTTGTAAACCTTACAAACCAAGGTTTCTGCATGTACCACAATAGTATTCAGAGAATTATTTGCTGCTTTATAAATGTGTGTCAGACTAAGCTAATTGCTTTGTTAACACTGACCTGATGTAATGAGAAATACAGTTCTTGTTGCTTTTTATAACTAGCAAAAAAAAGCGTGAGGTTTAATTTCTGCCTTTTAGGTATTGGATTCCAATCAAACCCATGAAGTCCAGCTGGAGTACATACAACTAATGTGTGTAGATATATGCGTGGATAGGCTTTAAACATAGGACTGAAGCATTTGGAAATAATGATAGAGTTTTAGGAGAGCTTTTGAGACTTGAGACATAGCCAAGAACTACACTGACAATCTAGAGGAAATACTTTTACTCATTGTATTCTTTTTGATGTTTATAATTGAGTATTTATTGTAACTTCTGAAAACTATAACTCTGACCATGAACTAGTAAGTATTTATAAGACAAAAGACGGCAAGCTTTTGTGGAGTACTGTCACATCTGATAGTAAAAGAAGCTTGTTACTCATTATCAGAGCTGAGTAGATAATTTGCAATGAATTGTTTACCACAAAAACTTACTCAAAATTCTTTGAAGGCTGATGTTTTATAAGAGCAACCCAGTTTGATTTGGTTCTCTGATTAGAAACATATGCAAGAATAGTGAATATATATGCTATGAATATATAATACTAGCAATATATGAAATGTGATGTGTGAGAATTGGTTGGCTGCTTTTTGCTAGGATTCATAATAGTGAAACACCTAAAGTTTCCCAAAAACTGGCATTAAAGCCTATGGATACTAGTTAATAAACACAAAATCAGGCAACTTTCTGTGATACTGGAAATTATGTTTGCAACCAGAGCTTGCTTTTCAGACCTACAGAATCCAAAGAAACCTAGCTTTTAGGGAAACTTGAATAGTAAAATAAATCTGTTTTCATTTAAATTGCCCAATATTCTGATTTTTAATAGTAATTTTTGTCCTTATTTCATGTTATTTCGAAATGCAGAGCCAAATGAAAGGTATTATATAGCACTTTTGCATTGGGAATGGTTGAGAAACGTGACAATTTCCCAGTCAGAGACTTTTTTTTTTTGTTGTAAAACCTTTGAATATCCCAAGGAAAGACTATGGAGCCAAATTCACCTCTGCCATGCCAGACTGTATAACAAGGGGAATGGCCACAAGTGGCTGCTTTGGAGGTTCAGATTAGATGTTAGGAAGCAGCTTCTCACCAGAAGGCCAGTGCAGCACTGGAACAACTAATCCAGAAAGGTGGAGGAGTCTCAGACTTTGAAGGTTTTCAAGCCCATTAGATCAGGTATACAGCTATCTAGTGCTGGAAGCAGCTCTGCTTCAAGCAGGAGCTTGGTCTGGATAAGAAGTCCCTTATAATCAGTATTTCTATGACTCTATGAAACTTCTTCCTTGCACTTTGAAAAAGGTAGTATGTGAATTGAGCTAGCTGGCTTCTAAGCACTGGAAATGCTCAGCACTCAGCCATTTAGAGAGCGGAGGCAAAGTTAGTGCCTACAATGTGAGGGGTAATTAAGGATTAGCAACTGGCATCAGAAAGCCAAAATCTAATCCATAATGAGATATTACATCCCACTTGAAATTCTAAAGAGAGACCCTGAGCCTTTTATTTCAAATTAGTACTGAAGGTCATTCCACCCAAAAGATTCACTGTTGAGTTTTGCTCACAACTTGATTTCAGAAATGGGGGTGGCAACCAGAATAACCACAAATGTTTACTTGAATTAATAATGGTCATAAGCAAAGAACTCCATAATGAATGAGGATCATTTAAACGGGAGTGTTATTATAAAGAAGTTTTCTGGGCGTAGTTCTAGAATTAAACTGGTAGCCAGGATATTTTAATATGCTATCAATAATATCCTCAAAGAGTCTATTTTACTGCACTACCAAGTGGTGCTTACAGGTTTTGCTCTGTGGTTTGTTTTTCTTTTTCCTAGTATGGAATATTCCATAAAAAAATTCCTGTATGTCTACATGAACATGTTAGCTTTGCCTAATGCAAGCACTAAGTCTCTGATATCTTTGCTTTGACTTGTAAACCATGTGGACTACTCATAGCCTGAGGCTGAGAAAACAGCTTCCCTGGCTGAGCACAAGTCGTGTCCCAGCTGGGCAACTGTGAGCAACCGCGTTGTTTTCAAGGCAAAGATAAAGCTGGGCTTTAGGTGGTTGGTTTGCAATTGCCCTGCATTGTGGGAATTGGTAGAGAGCCAGCTGTGCCTAGCACACATTTATGTGTTGAATTTAGATGAAGACCACTGTCTTTGCAGGCACATTGGGAGCTCAGGACTAAAAGTAACATTTCCCAACTGTGTGCAATTAACCGGTACCGAACTGTTGCAGAACTGCTTTCAGTTCCTATTCTTGAATGTTTGCCATCATACTGGGAACCCCTCAAGCCTGTGGGAACACAGTACCACTCTACACTCGCTCATTTCCTTTTTTCCTTTTGCCTTTATACTGCTTGTTTGGTTTTATTCCTGACTGCAAGCTTTCCAGGTCAAGATCCATGGTGGTGTATGATGGTTTCTAGTTAGCTAAACGTACGTCTATGCTGCCAAATACTCCACCTCCTGGACTTTTTCCTGGATCCTGGAACCTCATTCATCCACACTCTATATCTGTTAGTCGCTCAAGCTGTGCCTTTTGATTTGGATCAGCAGCTCCTATTTGAAGTTGTCCCCGCTTACTGTGCTTTGGTGTGATTTGTGATGTGGTCTTGAACCATGTGAATTCTTTTCAACGTAAATGAAAAATCAGGTCGAGGCCCACATTCAGTCCAGGAGTACAAAGTAAAGATTTTCTGAAGGAAACCTACTCCTGGATAGAGTAGGCATGTCTTACTCAGCAGCAAAAATTTCACTTTACTGACACATTTCTGTTGGTCTACACAAGTTGATATTGTAGATGTAGCCAGAATTTTTTCGTCTTGAAATTAAATCCAAATATTACTAAGTAAAAATCACTTTTACAATGATTCCTAATAGGCAGCAAGGACAAGGCACAGGCTGACTCTTCTGCTATTTGCAGTCACCCAACACTGTACTGAGAGGCGTTATGGTCTTCAGTCCTTCCACACACCATCATACCGCAGCAGAGATCATGCAGCACATAACCTTAGTTTGAGGCTCTAAAAACATAATTCTAATGAATTACAGTATATTTTTGTATGTATTATTTTCTATGAACTGAGAAAAACATGCAGGAAAATGATAAGTATGTTTTAGTCCCAGAGGTGAATGGTGTGGATTACAGAGGAAATCTGTGCCAAATGCTACACAAACACTACTTTTCTATAGAAACTCGTCCAGGGTAATGTGAGTATGAGTTACTTCACAACGTTTGTCCTAGAGGTCATTCCATGTTTGGCTGTATTGCCAGTGGTTATGTTCTTTTTTCATTGTTGTTTTTTTTTTTCTTAAAAATTGCAACTTTCACTGTAATAAAGTAAAGCAAAATAGTAATGTTCAGTGAATGAGCAAATCTCAAAAGTTAATGTCTTGATGCCCATTTCAGTGTTACTGACATTTTTTTATATGTTTTTACTAACATGAGGAGAATGTTCTATTTGTCTCAATATGAGGCTTATATTTCTGAAAATATCTCTGCTTTCCTAAGTGACCAGATAAGTAATGAGATACCAGATAAGTAATGAGCTCCTTTTGTGATCATTTTGTAAAAGTTGCACTTGAATTGGCATTTTAGAAAGTTTCCTCCTGACTAGTGGTGGTCAAGTTGTTCAAATGACCTAATGCTCAAATATACATATATGATTATTACTTTTCTTTTCTAAAAATAGGGATGTTTAATCTGGTGGGAAATGTAAAATAAAAAATAAAATAGCATTTCTAATACATTTGTGATCTGTGGGGGGACCATGAGTCCATGAATTCTCTGATTGTTCTCTTTCTCTCTTTTCTGTTTCAGGTTATCACTATAATGACCTTGTATCCCCACAGTACTTGAATCTGATAGCCAATCTCTCAGGCTGTACAGCCCATCGACGAGTGAACAACTGCTCAGACATGTGCTTCCACCAGAAGTACAGGACACATGACGGAACATGCAACAACCTTCAGCATCCCATGTGGGGCGCTTCTCTGACAGCTTTTGAACGTCTGTTAAAGTCAGTCTATGAAAATGGATTTAATTTGCCTCGGGGAATTGAACCCAGAAGACTCTCTAATGGCTATGCACTCCCAATGCCTCGCTTGGTTTCAACTACTCTGATCGGGACGGAAACCGTAACTCCTGATGACGAGTATACTCACATGCTCATGCAGTGGGGTCAGTTTCTTGACCATGACCTTGACCTCACTGTGGCTGCGCTAAGTGAGGCCAGGTTTTCAGATGGTCAACATTGCAGTTCTGTTTGTACAAATGATCCTCCATGCTTTTCAATCATGATACCACCAAATGATCCCAGAGTTCGAAATGGTGCACGCTGCATGTTTTTCGTACGCTCCAGTCCAGTTTGTGGAAGCGGCATGACATCTCTCCTGATGAATTCTGTGTACCCACGAGAACAGATCAACCAGCTGACTTCATACATTGATGCGTCCAATGTGTACGGCAGTTCGGACCATGAAGCACTAGAAATCAGAGACTTGGCGAGTCAAAGGGGTCTTCTGAGGCAGGGCATTGTACAGAGATCTGGCAAGCCCCTTCTTCCATTTGCCACTGGCCCACCAACAGAATGTATGAGAGATGAAAATGAGAGCCCAATACCCTGCTTTTTAGCTGGTGATCAGCGCTCTAACGAACAGTTGGGTCTTACCAGCATCCACACACTGTGGTTTAGAGAACACAACAGAATTGCCACAGAGCTACTGAAACTCAATCCACACTGGGACGGTGACACAATATATCACGAAACACGCAAAATTGTTGGTGCAGAAATGCAACACATAACATTTAGCCACTGGCTCCCTAAGATCTTTGGAGAGGTAGGCATGAAGATGCTTGGCGAATATAAGGGTTATGATCCCAGTGTTAATTCTGGCATAACTAATGAGTTTGCAACTGCCGCTTTTAGGTTTGGTCACACACTCATTAATCCTTTTCTGTATCGACTGGATGAAAACTTTGAACCTATTCCACAAGGCCATCTACCTCTTCATAAGGCATTCTTCTCTCCATTTCGGATTGTAAATGAAGGAGGCATTGATCCGCTTCTAAGGGGATTTTTTGGTGTTGCTGGTAAGATGCGTGTCCCGTCACAATTACTCAATACAGAATTAACAGAAAGACTCTTCTCCATGGCACGTACTGTGGCTTTAGATCTGGCAGCTATGAATATTCAGAGAGGCAGAGATCATGGAATTCCTCCCTACCATGATTTTAGAGTTTACTGTAATCTTTCTTCAGCTCAGACTTTTGAAGATCTGAAAAATGAAATTAAGAATCCTGAAATCAGGGAGAAACTTAGCAGGTGAGCCTGAGGTGAAGAAAAAGTCAATTATCTAAATGTGCATGCAAAAACCATAGTTAAATGTCTTATCTAGAAAAAGATACTTGCTAAGAAAGACTTAAAGGGATATTTTAAGAAGCTTCCATTAGCACCAGAAAATAGATGTTAACAATTTCCATGCGCAGATAATTTCTCTACTTCTACATCTCTGTGAACAGTAAGTTAATATATACTGTATGTGTTCATGAAATTATTAATTTGAAATGCCTAGTTTTGTAAATGCTGTTAAATATGAGTGCTATTTCAGTGTAAGCTCACACTAAATGCCAACTTCATGCAAGTATTTAGATGTTCCGTTCCATTAATTCTGTACAGTGAAACAAACTGTAGAGAATATTGTCCACTGTACTTTCATGTGGACATGCTTAACAACCAGTAATCAGTTCTTATTTAGAGATTCAGTGTTCAAAATTAAGTCTACATCTCCCTGCCACTCCCAGAGAATTAGTGTCAGCTGCAGTAATGGAAGAAGTGTGTACAGAGGGACAAGAAAGAGCAGCTATAGAAAAGAAACAATTCCAAGAAATCAGAAGAAAGCTTCTAGGACAAAAAAACTTGCAGGGTAGACATGCAGACCCACATGGTGTATACAACCTGTATTGCAGGATTTCTTGCATATACACCCACAGCTTGTTCACAACAGATGTAGCGCTATCACCGCACTTTTTCTTGTGAGTTATTTGTATCTCTTGCTCTTAGCTTCACCGTGTACTAATTATTTTGTGAGTATAAAATATTTGTTATTCAGTATTTGTGTTTTTCAATTTATAGGTTGTATGGCTCCCCACTGAACATAGACTTATTTCCTGCTCTAATGGTGGAAGACTTAGTTCCAGGGAGTCGACTGGGGCCAACTTTGATGTGCCTGTTAAGCACACAGTTCAGGCGTATTCGGGATGGAGACAGGTACATTAAAATACCATGGAAATCAAAATGAATTTTAAATTGAGGATGCTTAATCACAGTTGCAATGTCATGTTTCCAAAAAACCCTCTGTTTTATGTTCATTTATGATTTTAAAATGTAATTGAAAATAAGAAGAATACACATTTAAAACATTGTTAGAAGCCGTGATTCTTTATGAATTCTGTTACTTTTTATGGTGAATGTCATACTGACCCCCAAAAACACAACAGCCAACACATGCTGAGTTTCCTTTTGTCAGGTATTCAAGTCACTTACCTTTTTGGAAAGTGCATGATACTTCTCTTATTGTTATTTAATTATTTTATTGGCAAAGAAATTGTGGTTGTTACTTAAGCACAGGTTGGAATAGTATCACTCTGTATATATAACCCCTATGCATGCTACAATACAATCCATCTATGCACCAAAAAAAGTGTTAAAAGCAGACAGGTTAATCCAAAGAACACAATTTGATAATTGTTTTTAAATTATTTTATATGCACATTGTAAGCAATTTCTCATTTTCAGTTTTTAGTGTACCTGAAAGAAGAGAATAGTAATTTCTCTTGTCACAGCAGCCAGATCTCCTTTGCACACTTTCAGCACACTTGTTCAGCATCTGAAAATCAATGTTTCCCTCATTTTAACATAATTTGTGGCCTAGAATCCTGTTCTTTTTATGGCATAAGAGTACAAAGACTTAGGCTGATTAATTCCATCCTAATGAAAGGAAAACAGAGGAAGAATCAGGAAATTAGATTTGATTCACTTTATTTAATGTTATTTTCTCGAATTAAGTTATTAAATTGCTACTTAGAATATTATAAAGGCTTTTTTATTTTTGTAGTCAATAACCCAAACCTTTTTGTATGCTTTTTGAAAGAACCCCCAAATTTTTTAACATAAAATATGTTTAAAAGTTAATCTCTGAAGGATAGAGCTCTAATGTCTGGAGGCAGAGAGAGTAAAAGGAGAAGAAATATATGCAGTATGAGCTCCAGCTTACCGGTGACAAGTACCTGTTTGTGTCACAACAATCTATACTGCTTTTTGTTTGTATCTGTTTGCATTTTTTCAGCAGAAGCACTTTTTCCTGTTTTGTTTTGTTTTTTTTTTTTTGTTTTATTTTCTGAAACAACATTTAGAAACTATAGGAAAACATTGAATATTTAGGAAATGGGATTCAGCTGTCCAAGAAACACAAATATTTGGAAGCAGCATGCCAGCAAATAGTAAAATATTATTAGGCATTATGAAAGCAACTCTCACTTCTTTGAAAAGCCTTTTCAATGGGCAGAGGATCAAAGCTGATAACACCATGCAAAGCAAATGTGTCTGTGCATGAAAAAGGAGTGATATTTGACAGGAGCCTAACCTCATGTCAAGATGGAAATTTGAGAATCTGATTCTAGTACTTGGAAATTCACTGGCCACTGTCCAATACTTTATGAAAACGATACACTAAATAGGTAAAATGAAATTTGTTAACCATTATTCTAAGTTTACTCTAAGACTGGTTTTGATTTCTCATAAAGTTTAAAGAGCCTCCTATTTTTTTTTGTTTTGTTTTGTTTAAAATATGTGGGGAAAAAATATCAGTATTGATACAGCTTTGGGAGACAGAAGCAATGTCACAGTGAGCAGTTCTTATGTGTTAGAATGGTGTAAAATGTTTTCCAATTCTGGACAGTAAGAAATTAAGAAATTCTCTTTTCCACGTAAAGCTTGCTTTTTATAGTAATGTATTATTATATTTGCTATTAATGGCAGACTTTTAGCCCTTTTTGTATGCAAAATGAACTGTTTGAAACCATAGTGTTTCCTTCTTGAATATAATGAATTAACTGAGCATGTATTAGAAAGTCTCTGAATCAGCATAGTCATAAAAATAGTTTAACAGAAAAAAAATTCATTAGTAAATTAAATCATCTCACTTATCTTGACAGTAAACTACACAGAGATTAACCATTCTTCTAATCCCAGCAATTCCATCAAAATATTTTCATAACCATAGGAAAGTTGCCTACAGAAAGAAATCATGGTTGTTTAAGTTTCTTCCTTAAAAGAACCCTTAACTTGGTAGTCTGGTGCCATTTTAGATGTCCAGAGATACCCAAGACATTGAAATGAGACTAGAAGAGAAATCAGAGAATTTCTTGAAGATGTCATCCCTTTCAGAGTGTCAGCATGACACCAGCTAATGCTGAAGCGACACCAGGATCTTACATTTTTGCATTTGGATCAGTCCCTTGATACAATATAAAAGTGAGAACAGGATTTATGAGATAATTATTTCATTCTGAACACAGTATTGAAATATCTTTGAGAAACTGCCTCTTTTTTTTTTCACTAGCAAACTTGTCTTTTCTGTGAGATTACAGGTTATGGTATGAAAACCCAGGTGTGTTCACGCCCGCTCAGCTCACTCAGATCAAGCAGACATCTCTTGCCAGAGTTTTGTGTGACAATGGTGACAACATAACCAGGGTACAACATGATGTCTTTAAAGTGGCTGAATTCCCACATGGATATAGTAGCTGTGAAGATATTCCTAAATTGGACCTCAGGATGTGGCAAGATTGCTGTGAAGGTCTGTACAGAGGTGGATTTGGGGGCAGTGATGTGTGTGCTCTTTGTTAAGCGTCTATTTCATTTTAAGAAGATATTTTACCATATTTCTGTTTTTGGGTTTTGTTAAGATGTTACAAATTCTAATCTGAAGCATAGGCCCTGTTAAGCGGGAAATCATTCCATATTTTATATTAAATAAACACTGTATAAAAATAGCATAGATTTGAGCATTGCATGGTGTAGATAATTGTTTACTTCTTTTCTTTCTTTTGTGGATAAATATTCATTCATTAACATCTCCTTCAAAAGCTAGGAGCATGGGGTGATTTGTTTTTCCTGAAAAATAAGCTGTTTTTCTCCCAAACTAGGATTTACTTAGCTGCATGAAGCACAGGACACTGCTTGGTGGCCTGTATGTTGGCTTCTGTCTCACAGATTTTCTGTGTGGCCTCTCCTCAGCCATTGTCACATCAGAATTCACTGCAGCTGTAACATAGTTAGAATCCATTCCCAAGAGAATCTTCTGGATCATGCAGAATGATTTTCAGTAGCATCAACAACAAAATGCTTCAGAGGACATCACAATGACCTCTCTTTATTGAGATCTCCTTGACAATGTTGTTACCATTTTCTTTGGACAAAATTCAATGACATGCCTAGGCTGTAAAAGTATATTCAGGAATTTTGGGAACTTAGCTCTTGAACTCTGACTATTGAGAAATTGCTATCAAACAAATTACTAGTATGAAAAGCCTTTTTCTTATTTGAGAAGGTAATGGTAGTATTGGTTGATAATTATTAGAATCTTATCATTTCCCTGATACATTTCAATACTAATATCTTGTAGATTTGCTGATGAAAGGTATCTAGATCTGTGTTCTTCATATTTTCTACTGCTGATTCTCTCGGGTTTACTACTGCTGAGTAGGCTATTCAATATTCTGTTGAAAGATATGCATGAATAAAGAACTGGTGGATTGCATTTTTGAGAGAAGTCAGTCTTCCACTAGTGTATTGTCTATTTAACTCTTTTGGTAAGATATAATTGTCCACAATGACAAAGTTCTTTTGTGATATGGCTCAGAATTAAGACAGAAGGTAAAAGTTAAACTGATGGAAGATATCTCTTCAGGCTGCTACAGATACAGTAAATACAGAGGAGGGATTTGAAGTGGTGTGATTGTACCATGAGAACACACTCTGATGTCATTAACAATTTAAAAAGTAGAGGGAGATTTACTAGCCAAAGTTACTGCATAACTTAGCTTTTAAACTGATTACTTCATTGTCCTGTCCAGTAAACAAGTCTTTTAAAAAAAATCACTCTCTAAGAAAATTTTTCCTTGGAAGACTCTGTTCAAAATGTCAGTTATCTGTGTGAGACTAGCAGAAATAAATACATTTCAATAGGATCTTGTACAATATCCCCCATATACAATATCTTTCAGGCCTTACTCTAATTTTTACAGCTTTTTTTTTTTTTTGGTACGTTATTTGGGTTTTTTTAAACAATGTTTACCAGGTTTGCCATTCCCAAATTAATGATAATAGTTTATAAAAAGCTAGCTATGATTGACACATTGTAGTTTTAATACAAAGTCTTCCAGAATCGCTTAAAAAATTCCCTGATATATGCCAGAAACATTGTGAGAAAATCAATTATCACTCTTTAAATGCTTTACCATAAATAAAGCACATTCTGCCAGTTCAGGATAACTTCACTTTGCTGTGGTTCATGAAGCTTGACAGACAGTTTCACAAATACATTTTTTATATTGACTTGGAAAAATAGTAAGGTTATAATAGTAAGGTTCTGAGAAATTATGTGTTGATTCTTGAAATGTTATGTTGTTACCTGAGCCTTTTAGAACAGATGTTATCTTTGGAAAGTCTTCAGTATTCTTGTGTTCAACAACCCAGCTTGTATTTTCATTCAAGAAAGTTGCTACCAGAGAGTACCACTGGATGCAGTACAGATAGACAACTGCCAAGCAAAAGAAAGGGTAAATAATTACCATTTAAAAAAAAAAATTTTCTGAACTCCTGAAGCCTTGCAGGCGTTAATGAAGAAAAAGCAAAGTACGCATGGCTTGAACTGCTTTCTTGCATGGATGAATGACAGTGACGTTTTCTGTGGGAATCCAGTTTAAGCAACTGATGTAAAAAATTTCTTTCCTTCCGTGGCCACCACTCCTCTGAGGTGGGGGCACACACTCAGGTTGAGTGAATACATTGTGACGGTTTGTTTATTTGAAGTTGTTACTGGTTATTATTTAAAAGAAAAAAAAATTAAACCCTTCTCCATGTTCAAAATGCTTCTAATGACTTTATAATTAAAATTATCCTAAGTTAAAATTTCGAGTACAGAATACTGCTCTCTGTACTTTATGTACGTTTCATAAGTTACCCATGTGTTCAGCTGTTTCAGCCTGGTTAAAAACACATCTGGTTTTGTTGTCCTTCCTGTTTTGTTAAAAGTCAAAATACTTTTCCATATGAACAACAGAAATATTTCTTAGTTACAAAAATCTGCCTTGTAGATTTTTTTGAATAAAGCAAGTATTTACTTCTTCCAAAACAAAGCATTATTCCTCTTTATAATAACAAAACCAGATTAACTTTAAATTCAGTTGGCAAATCATACAACAGAATTACGAGTTTATGATGGCAAAAAGTAGGGGTTTCACTGAAGTACACAAGTTTTCTTCTGCTTTCCTTCACTTTCTACCTTTCTTTGTCTTGTCAGAGATGATGGGTTATTGCTGGATTTGCTGCAGCTCTTTATTTGAGCAAAGAGCACTCAAGATTCACATTTTCCAAACAAGAAACTTTTGGTGCTTTATTTCAGGCTTTCTACTGCAAAAAGTGTATCTTGAATTTGTTTTTTTTAAGTAATCAGTTACTTCAGGCTTTCTACTGCAAAAAGTGTATCTTGAATTTGTTTTTTTTAAGTAATCAGTGTACGCTTTCATGATTACTCAAATGTGAGTCTTTAAAAGTTTCACACTTCTTGGTTTTGTTTTGGTTTGGAGGTTTTTTTTGTAAATTGAAATAAAAAAAAATTCTTTGACCTTTTGTTTTATGTCAAAACCCATGAGGTTTTCACATAGACCCAGGAGGACAATGGACAATGACCCTGGAGGAAGTGATTCAGATAAGATAGAAATCATCCTAATAAGTGTAAAATTAAGGAAGATTTTTCTTAACTGTTTCTCAGTTAGCAAACAGCATATCTCCTCTGTCAGATATTGTTCTGTTTGTTTGTTTGTTTAATTCAGGAATACAGCCTCATACAAATTATGATCAGACATTTAAATTCCACTGAATTTTATTAGAAGAGTTAAGACACGTTCTAAATCTGAATGCTTTTATACATGATCTTTCAGTAGATTGGATCTATATTTATGAATTCCTGTATTTTAAGACCAGAGGAATGAATATGCTGTCTATTGTTTCTCTTCTGACAACATTAATCTCTTATTATGCACTTCTCATTATGCCCTTTAATCTTCAATGAAAATACTAAACAGAACTGGGCTAAGCACTAAATTCTGTGGAATACAGTGGAAATAACATTTTAAAGTGTTAGCAGAACTCTCTGTGTGAGACTGGAAGTTCTTTTTTGACAAAGGAAATTGTTCACCAAGAGCTACGCAAAATACCAAAATGATGTGATTTATGCTTGAAAAGGTTTTCTCTTTACACATAACTTGTTTGCTTCGGTCAGGTCATATATTTTTGCTTTCTACATTCAAATGTATCTTTTTACATCTAAATTTACATTTAAAGACAGTGTCTGTTAGCTTAATAACAATTCAGTCTACGCCAGGCTACTAAAATAAAGTTCCAGGGTCTATAATTTTAAGATTGCATCCTTTTTATCTTTGAATGGAAGTACATTTAATATAGCCCAGTATTTTTGCATGATTACAAATTTTACTGAGAGAATCAATATTTTTATTTGTATTTCATCCAAACCAAAAATATTTTAT
Source organism: Struthidea cinerea (assembly GCA_013397865.1). NCBI lineage: Eukaryota > Metazoa > Chordata > Aves > Passeriformes > Corcoracidae > Struthidea > Struthidea cinerea. The sequence continues at coordinate 860,399 of VZTI01002341.1, read as the reverse complement.
CTTTCTCAGGTATCTGTGATCCATGAAATACAATTCTACATTCATAAACATAAAATAAGGAGACTTAATATATGACATTGCTTTGTCTTTGCTACCAGGAGTTTCATGCCAGTAGTTGCCAACCCTGGTGAAAAGCAACAGGCAAACAATAGGCTTCAATCATTTTGTTTACATTCAAACTCCTGAATGAGTTGCCAGATCTGTCAAAGTCCCACTGCTGGCAGTAAAGAGATATCTCTAGAGGACAGTCAGGCTACAATCTTGACTTATGTCAGCGTTCACTGACTGCACAGTCAACACGGGTAGGAAATCATCCTAATTGAAGTATCTCAGTGATTTCTACAAGTCTAGGCAGCTGGAGGATTTCCTTCTTTCCTGTGGACTGTTGCCACTTTTCTAAGACACTGTTCACTCCACAGTGTAGTGGGCAGGACAGTTCTTAGGGTCTTTATTTTAGAAATTTCCATGGATTTTTCAGTCTGTCTGAAGTTACTTTTTCTTACCAATTTATATTCCAAAAGCTGCATGTTTTTGATTTTCAAAATCTTCTAACTAGTCCTATTTAATTTTTCCACTGGGGAGGTTGGATTTCCTTTGGTTTGGTGTCAAGAACCTAATGTTTCTCCTTAATCTACTTGCAGACCATCCAAGACTTATTTGGATCACAAAAGTATGATATGTTCTTTAATGTCCTTTGTCTATCATTAGCTATGTATTAACAAATTGGACATTTACTTCCCCAACAGCATCTGAACCTTCTAGTTCTGACAGCAGATGGATCTCGAAGCTCAGTCTGTGAGCTTTGAAATCAACTACAGGAAACATCTTTATTGTTAAAATTCCCCAGTATATCAGCTGGCAGATGACAGTCTGGGTTGTTACTTCATCTTCTACCTTCTATACCTTTTTCTTTTCAGATGTTTAAGTAATCTTTATACAAAATACATCTGTTCTGATCTGAGCAGATGACTGTTGGATTTTAGACCACTGCATTACATTTTTGGTGCTGTTTAATTTATATTTTGTTAGAAAGTCTTATTCAACAGAACAAATGAATAGATGCAGCAACCTGAAGGGTTGTGGCCCATTTTGGCAATAACAAAACCAGCTATTTTGAGTTAGGGCTCCATTTCATGTGAAAAGTCATTTTCCTATGTTGTGTAATTTTTAAGTAGTAGCTTTGTGAAAACATCTACTCAAAAATATCTTTTTACATTAGATATTTTCAGTGTTTCTCCACCCTTTTACTGCTCCCACTGGCATGTCTACAAGTTCTTAATACAAATGCTTACAGTAATAGCAACCTAATTCACTACAATAAATCTCAGAGACTCAAACTAGTATCAAATAGATATATGTGCTTTGCTTCACATTTCCTCAGTCTTTCAAGTTGTTTTGTTTTAATTTACCATTAGATTAATTCTCCATGGCCTAGATTTTGAGGAGTGATTCATAGAGAATTAAGAGTGCTCAATAACTCGCTGTCAGGTTTTTTATTATCCAATTTACATTGTAGTTCCATTTTTAAAACCTTGTGGGAAACGGGATTTTCAGAAGATATGGACCTGGCTTCCATATACAAATGGAAATACCAATTTCTTTATGGAAAGGGTTGTTATACATGGAACAGGCTGCCCAGGGAGGTGGTGGTAGAGTCATCATCTCTGGAAATGTTCAAGAAATGACTGGATGTGGTAGTGCCATGATCTAGTTGACAAGGTGGTGCTTGGTCAAAGGTTGGATCTGATGATATCAGGGGTCTTTTCCAACATAAATGATTCTGTGATGCTGTGGGATTCTGTAAATGGATCAGCTTGACACTTGCAGTGTAACAATAGCTAACTTCTGGAAGAAAAAACTGTCCATAGAGAAAAAGAATTCTTAGGTTGCTTTCAAACATTCACTTTTTCTGCAGAAAATTAATTGGAATGGGTATAGTTAATTTTGGGACATTTCAGGCTGAAAAAAAGCAGAATTTCAGGCTAATTTTTCTTATTTACTGCTACTGGTAAAGTATTCTTCATTAAAAACAATTTAAAAAAAAAAAAGAGACAAGAAATTCCTTGATTTAGATTTAGGCTTTCTGAAAGCTAAAGCGTTTTGTCCTGCACCTCTCAGCAGTGACATTCCTCCCAGTTGTACCTGAAACAGAAACCAAGAACAAGTGCTGTTAGTTTGGCAAGTTGACAAATTTGAGTTTTAAAAAGCACAGAAAGTCAGATCTGTGTACTTAAAACTGTCACTGGACATATGGTTCTCATATTTACTAGTCTAAGGTGATAAAGCCTTCCCAAGACTTCAGACCTTTGTTTCTAAGAAACAGCCTAGGAATAGAAAAACAATGGGCCATTGTGTTATTGAACCAAAAAAAAAAAAAACAAAACTGTATTATGCAAGATGACCATAGCAGTTATTAAACAAAGGAGGATTGCAGAAACCTTTCACATATTGCTTCCAAGAGAAACTACAGGTTTTGTGACACTCAGGAAAACTTTAGGCAACACATTGCTTTAAGAAAAAGATTCCTCTGACCAAAATTAGTTCAGGAACCCTTCAGTGTGATCCTTTTTCTCACCATACTAAATATAGAAGTGTCTCAGGGTGTTCAAAAATGCCTTCAAGCCGAGCTTCTTACACACACATCGGTCTGTTCCCATCCAAAAGAGTTCACTTTCTGAGTGGACAGCAAGGAGATTATGTGGGAAACAGCAGGACACACATGCAAAATGACCAATATGTTGGCAGTAAATACCACGTAATTCTTTGGTGGGTGCTCTTACTATAGGAGGAAAGTAATACATTTATTAAAGAATGGGACAAACCACAAGGAAAGAAAAGGGAAGGGGAATTGTAGATAACTTGTGTTGGAGAATGATCTGTAGATATTGTTTCTGATCTGAGAAATTTTTTTTGGTCATTCATCCTTTTCGTTTTCTGTGTCCTAAATGATATTAAGCCATTAAGCCAAACTCAAGTTCTTCCTAACAGGGAAATTGTAATATTGTAATTTAAGTAAAAGTCCAACACAATTAAAAGTAGTCCAAGATACCTAATTTCATGTAATCAGAGCAACCTTACATTTATTTCTTTAATTGCTCATTTCAGCATTGTTTATAGGCTTGAAACTTTTGCAATAATTTCTGTTAATACTTCAGGTATTCAATCTAAATTCCAGAAAAATACTTTATAAATGTTATTGACTTCCTGATTTAATTTGTTTTGGTGAAAATTAAGAGAAACATTATGGAAAATGACTCCTTCCTGTGTTCAGTTGCTTTCATGGCTCAATCTGTTAATACCAGACTTAGCTGAGAAATGTCTATGGCATTCTTTATTTAGGCTTTCCCTTCTGTTTTAGCAGGCTCTGCTTCTAGCAGTTGATAATACAGCTTGTTCCTGCTCCCTCTTGGCCCATTATAACTTTTAGCTTTAAAGCTTCTGTGAACAGAAATGAGAAAACTTCTATTGTCTCATTGTCTCCTCTATCAAGTGCTGTTTGCAGTTTTATTTTGTTTTCCTTTTCTTTTTTAAATGGGACTCTTTCCAAATGCTCACTATTTTTGGAAGGCTAAATAAAGTGAACTGGAAGAAAGACGTACTTCATCCTGTCAAGATGTCCTCTAGGATCTCAGGAGAAAATTTCTGTCATAGGTCAGCCTCAGGCTTGAGATTTTTACTCTGTGGTGGAAAGAGTTTTAGGGCCTGGTGAGACCTTCACATTCCTCAGATTTGGAAAAGGACTTGTCAACCTATAAAGCATGTCTGCAAATTTGGAATTTAATTAAAAATTCTCTTTTAGATGCCAAAAATAACAAATAATAATGCCTGGGATAGATGAGGACCCCACAGAGTGGTTTTTCTGTCTTTGTTTTTCTTCATATTTGGTTGCCCCTTTTGCAAAGGAGAACATAATTAAAAACCAAGAGAGTGAAAATTTCAGAAGTGGAAAGAATAGTTAAAGTAGCACTATATAGGTTTGTTAAAATAATATTTATTCCTTTGTTTCATACTAAAAAGCTGGTCTGTGGGTAATCACATTCTCTGCATCTAATTTCCTTAAATGTTCTATCACGGAGACATATTCATCTGCCAATGAATTGAATGAACCAATTCCAGAGGGAACAGACTGAATGTATGACTTGCCTTTAAATTCAGAAAGCACTGCAAAACCATATTAATATTGTAACTGCTGAGATATACTGTTTATGTGTAATTTCTTGTCCATTTTCAGACTGTAGAACCAGAGGACAGTTTAATGCATTCTCATATCACTTTCGGGGAAGACGTTCTCTTGACTACAGCTTTCGGGAGGACAAGCCCCTGAAGAAAATGAAAATGTCCAAAACAGTAAGGTGAGAATTTTTTTTTTTAAGAAGTATAAAAAACCATTTGTTTTCAAAATGGAATGGAACTGAATGATTTCTTTGTGAGCGCATACCACTTTTTTTCCAGTGTCTGCTTTCTCAAGTTTATGGTTGATGTATTTTATTCTGACACTTCTACATATCTACTAACAATAAGCCACTTTTTTCAAGCTCAAATTTGTTTAAAACTCTTTGTGAGTAGTATAGTACTTTTGTTCTTCCTGCAGTTTTGGTGAAAAAAAACCATTAATGAAGCGTAATTTGGGTATTTGAAAGGCCACATTCCTACAGTGCCTGTAGTAACTAAATTAATCTAAATTATTTCCATTTCCTTTTCTATAGCTCCTTTTCAGAGCTTCTAGATTCTCCTGTAGAAATAGGAGGATACCAAGTGTTGATTTCACTTGCATAAAAATTTATGGTAATGGTAAGGATTAGTTCTGGTACCAAAATACTCAGAGCAGGAACAGAGAACAGCAGTGCTAATAATATTGTTTGTAACACCCTCATCCTCAAAATAGAGCAAGGAAGTAAATCACAGTTTCTGTCACAAATTATCAGCTGCACAGGGTCCCTGCCCTTTCCAGGGAATGAAAACTTATGTATGAATTAGTGACATGAAATGAGTTCTGCTCAGACCATTTCTTGTTAAGATCCTTCATGATGAACAAATTTGAGACATTTGAATTATAGCTCTTTCTACGCAGCATGCATTCTTTTAACAAATAAAACTATCTGTTTGAGTGATGATGATGACCAAGTAGAGTCTACTCACTCCAGCAAGGAAAGCATCTAGACAGATACATAAAGAGCTAAATGAATTTCAGCAATTTCAAATACTCTGGAGGTGTTATAGTACCTGAAGTAACACCATGATTATATTTCACTTATTTGAGAGGAATCTGTCCTGCGATAAAAGATCCTTTAGGTGTTCAGGATTTAGACAAGAGAAGACAGCAAAGTATAAGCTGGCTTACAGATAATATGAAAAGGTAGGTTCCTTTGAGGTAATCCTTGAAGAAGGATGTTTTGTCTGTCTTTGCAAGTGAACTGCTGGAAAAATTTACAGAACAGCAATTCACTTTTTAAGGATAATGGTGTCACAGTTCTAAAACTGTAAAAGGGGTTAAATTAAATAAAAATGAAAGCAAGAAAAAAATAAATGCTTACATCTAAGCTTGTTTTACTGTGTTTCAGAAATTACTGTGTTTCAGTCCAATTGCTAAATTAGGAATACAAAATAGTAGATGTACTTCATTTGTAGCATAAATAAAGCCAAAACAACCTCAGTCATTGAATGTTCCCATCAGTTCTCATGCTCAGTGTTGAATTTAAATTGCATTTGTGGTGAGAAGGGTTTTTCCCTCCTTTTTTTTTAGCTTCTCATTTTCAATAACTTGAACAGGTGGGGAAGATTAAATCTTTTGTTATACAATAGCAGCTGGTTTACTAGGACTTGTGCATGTTATGTTGTTTAGAGTTCTTTTTCTCTAATTTAGATGAAAAACTATGGGAAACTAAGTAGCTTGAACCCCTGCCAGTAAGTGCTGTTTTACTTTATGCAGAAAGATTATAAATCCTGAGCCCTGATATATGAGAATTTCTTTGCCAGTTCATTCTTTGGGTATCCCTTAGCAGTGGAGATAACATGCTAACAAAATAGTAATGCCTGTCATTATTAATGGATTCAAGGATCTGCAAAATAGAAATGGATTCAAGGATCTTAATGTAATAAGTGGCTTAAAAATTAGTGTTGTCTATGCTTTTGAATGCATGTTTTTTCAAGTGGTGCCAGATAATATATTGTTAGTTATGGACAGTTCCTTTTGTTACTCTTTCTCATCAACAGATTGAACTGATTAACACAATTTAGTGTTATATATCTGTTATGAGATGTCAGCTAGAAAGTACTGCAGACAAAAGACTTTAGATTTTGTGTACTAGAAGCAGTATTGATGTCAAATGTTAGCAAAAAACATGCATATCTAGAAGTACTTCTCATTTATTTATGAAACCCAACTTCCTCTTTTTAAAAATCATATTTCTTAAAATACATGTTCTGCTAACAAGCCTGTAGAGCAAAAATATGGTTCAGAATGTGAAATGTGAATTTCATATCAGAAGGAACACTTTTTAAGACTCTTTCCCTTTAGTCTGCTTTTGTATTGGAGGCTCAGGGGTGAATTTAAGGTGATGCTCTATAGTGTCACTGGTGACAACTTTGTGTGTAGCCCTGCATGAAATACATAATTTTCTGAGTATAAGAAATTCCCTGTTGCTAGTGATATTGACAGTTATCTAGAGCTTACCTGTCCTGAGTCTGTCTTCAGCACCAGCTGGTCGTGTGTGCTGCTGTGGTTCATATTGTTCCTACATTTGTTGGTTGCTGTTTTTTTACATTTTTGTTAAGTGTCTTAAAATATCTAGCCAAATAAAAATGAGGTAGATGAATATCCTGACTTGGCATTCATTTGTTGCAGTTCTGTCAAACGGAGTAAATATTTTCATAATGCCACATCAGCATCTAATGAAAATAGAAATGTACCCGCAGTGAATGACTTCAAAGAATTTGTTTTGGAAATGCAAAAAACTATTTCAAGCCTCAGAAATCAGGTAAGATGCTATCATGAACTAATACTAGTCTATCAAGTCTAATGGTAGATTTAATTAATAATGTTTTCCTAACATCTGTCTTATGTTTTTAATATTTAGACATTCCCTGCAGACAAAACCCACCACAGAGTATCTCAAACAAAAACCAACACAGAACATTGTGTGTTATTATTCTTAACTTCTGTGTTCTTTTGAAATCATACTGAAATATTCTACAGCTGGACCCTCTTGACTTTTGAACCTGAACCCTTGTGTAACCATTGTATACTAAACACAGAATTACTCTTTCTCTAAAATTTGTGTGTAGTTTTAATAAAATCTTTTTTACCATTTGAAATGTATACAATCTGTGTAAAGGAATGATTAAAATGTAGATTTCATAAGAAGCAATATGCCAGACTACAGCTGTAAACAAAGTTAAAATCTGGATCACTTAGAGAAGACTTCACAATGCTTGCAGGTAAACTCTATTCAGCCATAGTGGAATCCCATTTTTTAAATGTACACCATACAGAAGTTAGTAAAAAATTCAAGTAAACATTTTAAATTAAGGTGTTTAAAAAAAAAAATTAGAAATTTACCTCCTTTCCAAAACACTTTTGACAGTTTAAATTTGTCTTTCTGTACATGAAACATGTAGGTTTTTTTATCTTTATACACACTAGGTGAATATTCCAATGGTAGGAAAGGTGTATTTTCTGTTAGACTTCTTTTGAAAGACTATCTCCATATGTATTACCTGTTTCTAGTCTTTTAGCATTATAAAAACTAAGTAGGGAGAAGAAAAACCCGGACAAGTATAACAAGCATTATATAGCATGCAGTATAAGAGAAAAGACAGAATACTTTACACAAATAAAAACCTTTCTTTGATTCAGTTACTAACTTTTTTTAATGTTTTCAGATAAAAAAACTTGAATCACGCCTCAGTAATTCTGATTGCAGTGATGAAGAGGGTAAATCATATTCCAGCAATGAAACCTGGAAAAGGGACCCTTGTACTGTGTGTGAATGCAAAGTAAGTATGTGGAAACTAACTTTGAGATAGAAATTATAATTCTGCTTCTAAACCAGCAGTCCCAGTTTTGTGCCTGCTAGTTTCTGGGTAATACTTGCAAATTTTTTTTATGGATCTTCAGTTATTTTGTACAGAAAATTATGTTATTCAGATATCCCTGCCCTGGACATTGTTTTTCAATCCAGCCATTATCTATTTTTATTATATTTCTATTTTCATTTATGTATAGCTATATGGGTAAAATTAACTGCAAAGTGAGACGCTTACTGAAAAAGTCCAACAAAATGCATAAAAATAAATAAAAACTCATCTGACTTAGTGCTAGATTGTAATTTTCTTCTATCAGAGAGAAAATTTTTAAAAGGTAGTAAAAAAAATATGTTAGTGCTTGGTACCCCAGTATCACCTAAATGTTAGACAAAAGCATGTGTGCTACTTTATCAAAAAGATGCGGTAATACAGAGAGTGCTTTAACCTTCTCAATGTAAGTTGATATTGAAACAAACTATGTGGAGTTACACTATTAGTCAGGTTCTTACAGAGAATGAATGAGAATATGTTCTGCAATAACATGAAAAATGTATGTCTTGTTTGGAATATGGAGCTAAGTATGTTTTTGTTCTGTTATTTTTTTCCTGGCACAGGCTGGTCAGATTACCTGTCTTGTAGAATCATGCCCGCCAGCTGACTGCGAAGCACCTGTGAAGGGAAAAGGAGATTGCTGTCCAGTCTGCTTACAACAAAATACTAATAAAAAGAAGCCATAAGTCCACTTTTTAAGAATTTAGGGTGCATACTCCTCAAATCATATCAGTGCCTGCTGATGGCAAAACCAGGTAACTACAGTCCTAACAACAGCAAGAAACCAAGATTTACAATATTCTAATGGTGCTGTAACAGTATAACGTAATGTATAATTTTATTTTCTGCCCATGAAGGTAAATCACAATGCAAAACTTAATGAAAGGGAAATTAGCAAACAGGTCAAAGTTAATTGTGTGTTATACTTCTCAGGTTAGACAATCTCAAACTGGTGCTACTTTAAAAGAATGCTGTCAGGTAGTTTTAGGTACCCAAAATGACTGGGCTTAGGATTTACTCTAAAATGAACACTTTGTTTCCTGTCTTTACTTAGCAACATTAAAAGTTTACTGTCCCTTTCTAGTACCAGTCTGTGCTGATACTTAGCTCTTTGCTGTTATTTAGTAAAGTGACAGGAAAAGGAAAACACAAGGTGACTGTGCCTGTAGCAAAGCCATAGCAGGCCAGTTTCTGCAAACATCAATGCATGGAAATTCTGTTAAATCACACTATCACTGCTGGGTCTGGACCAGCAAGGAAATAAAGAAAGCTACTTGACACCTTTCAACATCCTTTCCTTAATTCAAGGAGCAAAATTAATCAAAATTTTCAAAGCAAAAAAAAGCTAGAATTAGTAAGGAAATATAAATAACTGTAATTGGAAGAAAGAAAAAGCAACTGAATGTGTATTATAGACGTAATTGACAGTGTTCCTCATTCTAGGGAAACATGCATGACAGAGTAGCATTTGATCTTAAAAGTTAACATAATCCTTTATGTCAAAACATATGTAATTACTTGACAACATTTTTTTGTTTGTTTGTTTCATTTATTTTAAATCTTTGTAACATAACCATCCAGGTCAGTTTTAAAGCATGCTTCTCTTGATCACAGATCAGCTCTTGTAATTGTATGGCCCTGTTTTGAAAATGTGAAAAGAAGTCACATGCCATTTTGTATACAAAGATTCCTACTGATTCATTGTACATATTGTCAATAGACATATGTTCCTGATTATATTGTGGCACTGTTGAAAAAAAGAAAAATCAAAATCAAGCAGCATGATTAATTGTGGATTGACTACTTTTTCTGATAAGGTATTTGATTTTTATTTTTTTTCCAGTTTCATCTAATGAATATATATTTTTACCTCAATATTTTTATCATTCGTGTTAAAAATGGTCTGCCAATGGACTTCATCTCCCATTTTAATGTTGAACATTATAGAGTATGTCTACACTAGCATTTCAAAGTTATGTACTTTTTAGAATGCAAACTGCATATTTTTGACCAGGAATTATATTGAGTGAAGGACAACTATCATACCTCATTTTACAGCTTTTTTTGTGTTTATTCAGAATTGATTGTTTCCCTGAATACTTAATTTGCTAGAGGTTATTGCTCTGTCCTTTAGTCCTAAGTCAGGACTAGCTAGAACCAGAGCTAGTTGCATAATTCACTGACTTCTGAGTTTAAGCATTCAAATTCAAGGGACAGAGATTGGGGTATCAAATAAATCTGCACAAAATTAAACCTTCATATGTTAAACATTTCAGATTATGCAAACAGACTTACTTAATTATTGCATGGTAGAACAAATACCTATCTAATAACTAACTTAGCACAGCAATATGAAATCCACTATCATATTTTGGCACATAATTTCTCTACTAACTAGCATTAATAATTTCTAACTCGATAAACTATTACCATGACACACATTCAAACTTTGGTGTAACTTTAAAGCTTACTACAGAAACTTTGTTTCATGCTATGGTGGAAGCAATATGTACATGTGAGTGCTGTATTAAAGGTGTGTGGTACACACGGAACTGCAATTTATATTTTTGAGAATATTTTAATTGATTTTATATACAATGTTTTATGTAATATTCTTTGTTAATACTTCTAGAAATTGTGTGTGGCGAGCATGTTTGAGTATCACATGGTTCTTAAAAATTGTCATTCCTGTATTTCTTTGATACTCTGGTATTTTGTTGACTTTTGTCGAGAGTCCAAACCACATGTCTCGTCCTGTAATTCCAACTCAGATGGAACTCCCATTGACCTATAGCAGAAAATCCTCAAAGAGGAAGGGTTGCAGAGCTAAACCAAATATAATTTAACTGTCTAAACAGTTAAATAAGGCAGTAGTACATCCAGCTGGTTACTACTTGCATTCTTCCTTTTCAATTTTGTATTAAATAAACTTTCTCAAGATTTCCGCTTATAGGAGAAGAGAGTTTCCATTTATACATTGTAAAATAGTACCTTATATCTGATTGTTCCTTTTTTCCAGCCTCCAGAGTAAAGTGGGAGGTTTTCTTTGTTGTTCACTGTTTATTCATATGGTATATAAAATGGGTTTAGGAGTCTGGATATGCTTAAACAAGTGTAACAAGTGTAATATTGAGTTATTTTCCACCATCCATCTGTTTATAAATCAGGAAAAACAGGTCTTTATCCACAGTCTAAAATGTAATCAGTCATGGATTGTACTAGTTCAGTTTTATTGCAGTGTCTGTAGGATCAGCGTTGATTTTAACATTTCTGAAACAGTGGCCAATGTCTAGATGACCATTTCCTCAGTATCCACTGTGAGAATATTGCTGTAATATGATGCAAATTTTACATATTTATTTTCTTTTTTTTAATGTGACCTAAAACAAAGTCATCGTTGTTGTTATTTTAATCAGTAAATTTACCAAAGAACTGTTTGCACTGTATAATGAATGCTTTTCAGTTAAAATAAAATGGGCCACATTTCCAAGTAAATTTCAAGTGATTTCTTCTTGTGTGTGTATTTTTTAGATTATTTGGTGTAGGCTTTGATAAATTGCTTGATACTAATCCTGTCCTGACCAGCTGTTGCATTATGATGTACCTAATCAGGAGATTGTACTGAGTCATGAAAAGGCAGCATTGTTGTTTAACAGCATATTTTAAAGCAGACATACTAAGAATACCAGACTGTTGTTTTGCAATTGTCCTGGCTGCTTAGTTCATAGAACCATATACTCAGCTGGTTAAAGGCACCCACAAGGATCACTGAGCCTGACTGCTGGCCCTGCATCCCCAAGAGTCACACCATGTGCCTGAGAGCACTGTCCAAATGCTTCTCGAACTCTGTCAGGCCTGGTGCTGTGACCACTTTCCTGGGGACCCTGTTCCAGTGCGCAACCACCCCCTGGGTGAAGAACCTTTTCCTGATATCCAACCTAAACCTCCCATGACACAACTTCAGGCCATTTCCTTGAGTCCTGTCTTTCATGACATAGTTCCTGTTCTTTCCTTTTTTTCCCCACTTAGCCTGCTATGTCATGGCAAGGAAGCCTCTGCACCTCCAGCATACTTCTCTTTTTCTTTTGGGCCCGATGTGTTTGCTGTCCAGCTGGCAGTGTTATGAATGGTCCTTTCAAGGGGCTTAAGCATTACAGCCTGCTAACAGATGGAGCACAGTACAGACCAGATATGTCAAAGTTACAAGAAGATCTGGCTAGCTGTGTTTAGCTGACAAGCTCTGAATTGAGTATCTATTTAGATTCAGAAACGGAACTGAACAGCAATTCCTGCAATAAAGGAATAAACTTAATTGTTGCATTCGGCAAAGATGTTTGTGTCTTTCTGATGCCTCCCTCAGTGATACAATTTTACATTCCCACAAGTCATGTGCTGTTGCTGAGTTGCCAAAACAAATCTCATTATCTACTTATATCTTTATTAGATGCTGTAAGTGGTTAATCTGGTGTGCAGCCATTCCAAGGATTGAAATGGCAAAGTGCTTCATGTCTCTTTTTGTAGGGATAGGCATGAAAAAGGTGTCCAGAGGGGGAAAATAAAAGTAATTAGGAATTGTCCAGAGAAAAGGAAATAAATTGTTGTTTTGTTTTGGCAGGGAGAAAAAAGGAAAGATTTCCGCAAGGCCTCTGAATTTTTTCAGGCAGATGCAAAAATTCAGTAGGAATATAGGAATAGATTAATTATACCAAAGCAACACATATACTAGACTGCAATACAGAGTCCTGAGGTACTGGCAAGCAATTTTGCCACTTATTGAGCCAGCTACTAGTGGTAGTAAGGCATGCTTTTAGTGCCCTACTTCCACTCTGAGGCATTGCCTCTCTTGCAATGAAGATCTTTTTTTTTTTTTTTTTTTCCTTCTTCCTGTNTTTTAGTGCCCTACTTCCCCTCTGAGGCATTGCCTCTTTTGCAATGAAGATTTTTTTTTTTTTTTTTTTTCTCATCCTACCTGCTTTCACAGCTAAGGGACTTAAATATGAACCCAGGACTGAAGGTCAAGGTATTTATTGGAGCAAATCATCAGCCTGACCCAGAATGGCAGGTCCTGGTTGGTGAACAAGGACAAGTGAGGCCTGAATGAAATGCTTCAGAGGAGGATTCAGAGTCAGCCAGTTAAAAACATTGCCCAAAGGGGTATTGGGGCAACACTGGGGTTCCTGTGCGTGGGTGACAGATTTGGTACTGTTAGTTATGGATTTCACACTTCCATGGAACTCTGCTAGGAGTTAGCAAGCTGAGGGCTGGCTCTTTCCTAGGTCACTTTTTGTAGAAAGCCATCTTCTTGCTACACCAGAGAGGTAAGTGTGACAACTTTCATGTATAGAGAGCAATTCCAGTTGCTGAAGGAATACTCAAGCTGTTTTAATTAATGATTTTCTCTACCTCTGGGTGAAAATCAGTTGTTTAGCAACCTACATTTTTATTTAAAAACTCAAATGCTGTCATGGAAAAGGATTTTTTTTTAAATTAGGCTTTGTGGAAATAGCTTTCTTGAAGGCATTGCAGCAGACTGGAGACATTGTAGAAGTGGAATGAATGTTTTCTTCCATCTGAAATGTCTTGGCATGGTTGCATACAGCCTTACATGTTGCCAGGCTACTGTCTTATATTGAGAGTATTTAAATTTTGCTGTGGGATTATTTTGGTTTTCTTTTATATCAACAATCAATTCAAGCAATAACAAACAATAGGTGCCTTGCAGTCAGAAAAAGACAGCTTGTTTCTGCTACAGGCCAATGGTAACGTAGATTTTAAAACCTTCATCTTGTGTTCTTTTTTTTTTTCTATAGTGGAATGCTATAGTTACCCCAAACCCTACCTCACAAGCAGCTAGTATTTTTTATTCGATCTGCAGATATATATCACAAAACATCACCTTACTTTTTTGAGTTCAAGGATTTTGCACATTGGGGGTGATAAAAAGGGGCATAGCTCCTACCTATTTCTTTAGATTAACAGACTTTTAAAGCCCCAAGAAGTCACTGTAGCCTTGGCTAGTAAACTAAATTTGTCAGGAGTTTCTTACATTAAAACACTGTCTTGTGTTTGAATTGTGTCTTAAAAAGACTTCCAGTCTTGATGAAAAATTTTAAAATGTTACTTCTGCATCACCATAATTTAAAGTGTAAAAGGGGGTTACTACTCTCACAAAAAAAAATTCAGCCTGCAATAGTTTTGTATTCTGCTACTGAACTGCTCATCCCAACCCGTAGTTTCACTTTTAAAATATATCAGCCTTCTTTTTTTTTAATTTGAAAACTACAAGGTTTAGAGGGGTGCCATTTGCAGTTTAAGATTACTCTTGTTAACTGAGACACCAGGTATTCATGTTCAGCCAGATCTTAGAGCTGCTTTTAGCTATTTTATAGGCCTGATTTTTTTTAGTAGGAGTCACATTCTTTATTCCCCTATGAATGATTTTGCATTTAATTATGTTACTCTAAGCAGATAAATAGTCTAGAAAGTAAGCCAGATTTATCAGTAATTGTTTTAATTTTCTTTATTAAGGTTTCAAGTTATTTAATCTGGTATAGATGTCCTGATACAGCTACAGGTGAATCCATCTTGTAGATTCTTTGTAGCAATAATTAGCCAAGTATGACCGACCACACTTGAGAGAATAAGAAACTAAAGGAAAAACAAATGAAGGCTGAGCTGCTGGTTCCCTTCTGTGGTGAGAAGATGTTCACAAACAAAAAAAACCTGGTGATGGTCTCTGGCTTTTTTATTCCCCATACCTGCTGCTGTTTGCTTCACTCTTGATGCACTGTGTAAAGGTACAAGAGCTTAGAGAGAGGCTTTGATAGAAAGTCAGGATTGACCCTGTAGTAACACACGGTGTAGGTTGTGTGTTCCTAGTGATAATCTTGTCTCTCCTTTCCCTTTTAGCTTCCCTGTATTGCAGCCCTTAGTTCTGTCTCTAATTTAAATTAGATTAAAACAAGAATAGCCCACACTTACAAAAGAGCAGAAAAATATGGCTGGGGAAACTGTTTATATTAGAAGTTTAAAGAGTTTGGGCTACATGAAGCTATAGCTGTGGTCAGGAATTTTGCATATTTTAGTGCTGGATTTGCACCACTGGAAAATAAAATGCCTTGGCCTGCAGAACAGCCATGGTTGGCAGATGTGGGAACTTCCCAGCGCCTCTGAACTCCACCACAGCTCTGGAAAATTACTCAAGACACAGATGAAGACCTGAGTTCATTCAAGCCTTGGTGTCTCTGTTGAGACTAACACTGCAAGTAAGTACCAGTCATGGTGGGTTTTGTGGCATCACTTGTTTACAAGCTATTAGAAAGGAGTATGTCTCCGTTCTGTGCTGAATTACTGGTTATGATTTTTCTTCTCCACTAGAAACACTGCAAACCATCTTACCTGTCTTGAAGAAGCATTCACGTTAGCAGTATTTAGTTATGGGCATCTTAAAATCCACAATATTTATTATTTTGACTATTAGAATATTTATGCATGGAAAAGTTGCTTAAATGGTATTTTTTTAATTAATTACTACTTTAAATAGTAAATATAAAAGGGATAGAACAGAAGAAAATGGAAATGCCACAACAATGACACATTTATTTTGTAAACCAAATCTTGAGTAGTTGACTGCTTATTACTAAATACAAACTAGACTGTTAATCCCAGACTTTCACAGAAAATGTTATAGTTTTACTTTCGCAGGTGCTTGCAAAGTAAACAAGATACTAGTACTAAGTCTAGTCTGAAGAAAGCTGATGGCAGTGACTGTGCCAGCTCATTTCAGATGTTTTAAAATTGCCTTAATTTTCCTATGGGATTATAGAAAATTTAAGTACTTACAATTTAAGTTCTTAATAAGGTATGATCTTAGGGAAGCAGTTTCTAGAACATTTTTCCAAGTGGACCATTATTTTTCTGTTTTGCTTCCTATCTTCATCCAAACAGGTGGCCTTTTTTTCATTCTGAACGCCCGTAAAATCTGTTAACAAGAGATAAGACAGGGCTGGAATCCTGTCTCTGCTAAGGCAATGTGGTGATGTCGTTGACACTTCATGGTCAGTTCTGGGAAAGACTCTTGTTGGGTGAGGATTTCCACCTAGATAATCAAATAATATTCCTATAGTTCTGGATTTTGTGTGTTAAAAGGGAGAAGGAATTTGGTTCTAAGACACAAGCTCAGGAGATCAGTTTCAGTAATGTCATCTTACTACTGTTCAGTATGACAGCACTGAACAATATATTTTCATTAGGTAAAGAAATCCGATTCTCTGTAATGTCCCAGGCCTCTGTCCTAACTTCTGTTTGTTCACACAAGTGCTCAGTGCAAGTAAACTGAATAAACAGAGAAGTTAGAGTTGCAGCACCTGAAAACAAAAATGCTGGTTTGTAAGGAACATTCATAACCAATTTACTTAGAAATCTTCCCTAATAAGATTGCCAGGGATAATACATGACTACAATTTAAGGACAGGATTTCACTAAATATATTCCTTTTACAGGACACCAATAAAAACCTTGGTGATATTATCCTAGAAAATATTTTTAAATTTTGTTTTCTAGGTAGTTTTTATTACACAAGGTCCATCCTTGTGAGTGCTAGCTACAAATGAAATTGGAATCCATGTAAAAACTAATTTTGTGATTTGGGACAGATATCAGGAAATACTTCACTCTTCAGAGGATACTTTAATTCTCCCAGCAGATTCAGAGAATTCTTCTAGACAGCTTGCCAGACTGTCAGGATGATGGCTGCTATCTCAGATCTCAGCACATTTGGGTCTTCAGTGAAGATTCCCAAAGCTTGTTACATCAGTCTTGGCACAGCACACCAAGGAAGCATGCACAGGACCATGACTTACATGAATACATTTCTCTCTTGGGCCCTGAATAAAATCTCTGGCAATCAGGCAGAAAACCCATACTTCCTTTTTGTCTTGTAAACTTGAGAGCCAGTTAGTTAAAATACCTCTATAGAATACATGAATTTCCAGCTGTAGGCAGGAAGGAAACTTCCACTGAAAATGGTATTCCTTTATTACATGTATTTTCTTTTAATTGTGAAATATATTAATATGAGTTAGAGTCTTCTGTGACTGTAGTGATTATGTGTATTTATTTCTAAGTACGTGTATGTGTATTGATTTCTATGTGTATTTATTTCTTTTATATTGTATATATTTCTTATGCCTATCTGGTGACCTCTGTAGTCCACATGACTCTCTAATGCATGACACTGGTGACCCGGTACCTAAACAAGTGATCCAAAATCCTTGCTAAAGTGTTTTGTCAAAGGGGATGGATGTAAGAGAAAACCAGCATTTCTGGTCCCTTGGGGGCTGGTTTCCTAAGGGAGTTGACAGACCTTTTGCCAAACAACCATCGTGAAGTGTCCGAACATGGCAACAATTCACAATTATTTTGTAGGATATGTTTGGAAAAATGGAAGGAAGGGGTTTTTTGACGTGGTTTAAATAGAATGCAATTTTGAAAGAAGAAAAATGGCCATTGAACATTGAGCTACCCTATTCAATTCCTCAAAGTGTGGAATAATCCCTGAAGTAACCTGAAGACATTAGTTTGTTCAGTCCATGGTAAAATTTACCCAAAAGTGAGTGCAGGATGCACAAAAATAAATATATATTAAATTGTTTATTTTCAAGATTTGCAGCATTTCTAAATACATCATACCTGCTTTACGTATATGCTGATTCACTCCTGATCATCTAGAAAGTTCTGCTCTTTGTGAAAGGAATACCACCATGTAAGAACTATTTGCAGTATTTAAAACAGGTGGTTTTAGGTGATAAGTTGCAATTAGTGTGTATAAATTGTATACTCCTTTAACATGACAGGATGTCATGGTTTCACCCCATCCAGCAACCAAGCCCCACTCAGCCTCTTATTCACTCCCCCTCCAGGGGGTTCAGGGAGACGGTCAGAAGGGTAAAAGCTAGAATAAAAAGCTAGAAAACTTATGTGTTGAGATAAAGACAGTTTAATAGGGAAAGCAAAGCAAAACAAAGAATTAATTCACTGGTTCCCAAGGTCAGGCAGGTGTTCAGCCATCTCTGGGAGAAGACAAATGTTCCCTATTCTTCCTTCTTCCCCCACTTGATATACTGAGCATGATGTTGTATGGTCTGGAATATCCCTCTGGTCAGTCTGGATCACTTGTCCTGGTTGTGTCTCCTCCCAACCTCCCATTCAACCCCAGCCTCCTCACCAGTGTGGCAGCACGGAAAGCAGAAAAGCCTCTGGCTCTGTGTAAGTGCTGCTCAGCAATAACCAAAACATCTCTATATTATCAACCCTGTGTTCAGCACGAATCTAAAACACAGCCCCATACCACCCACTCCAGCCAAAACCAGCACACAGTATTATCCTGATTAGGAGTCTTGTTCCTAGTATCTGATATTAATAGTTATTTTTTATGTATTTGTCCATATATTAGTTGTTTTTCATTAACTGGAGTTTCTATTTTCTATTACAATTCTGTTTCTCTGACCTGAAGGCAATAGAGACCTGTGTACTGAGAAGTGGAAGTAACTGTTTGGGAGTACTCTACAGTCTGCACAATATATCCTTTTTTTTTAATGTGTTTTATATACAGGATTGAATTAAAATAAAATGTTTTTTAAAAAGTAAATGTCAGAGGTAGAATTAGTTGCCCAAACTAGATTAAGAAACCAAGAAAATGGTTTTCAAGTCTACCAGTCAAGCTGTGAGTTAGCCTAAGCAGTTAAATGGAATTTAGGAGGAGGTTTTGCTCTTAAACACATTGGAGAGGACACTTGGCTAATGGAGATGCTCACCCTCCTGTCTCCAAAGTTGCTGGATTCTACATTGATACTATTTGACATCTTGATCATAAAAAATATTCTGGATCAAGGCAGACAGAGGGAAAAACATCTAACTGTTGTGTGGCTAGATTTGGAACAATTGTTTGAAGGCAGGATGCTCTTGAAAATAAGAAACAGGATGGTTTTGTTCTTGGGTTAGCTTTTGGCATGCTCAGGCAATTAATGAAGCTCTCAGTATTTAAGTCCCCCATCTGTAAGAAAGACATAATAATGCAGGCCTCTTAAAGTCTTTTAAAATCCCTGAAGCTCACTGGTGGCCTGTTGTGTCTCAGAGAAAGCTTACTGTTGTTCCTTCTTATGTGTTATTTCCATTCCCTGTTTGTTTTTCATTTTGGTGATCTTTGCCATTATTTTGAATAAGAGTTTGATTGTTCAAAGGAAGACAAATCTACCATGTACAACACCTCCATGAACTTTTAACCAGAAGGGGAAGTCTTAGATGATCTGATTATGACAGAAGTTTTCCAGGTCTGGGAGTGGCTGATAATGGCCTTGCAGTGCCTGTCATTTCCTACCAGCTGCTCTGTAGTGGAGATTTAGAGTTCCCTGTTCTTTCTTCCTTCCTTCCTCTCATGTAGTTAGGCATGTGAAGAATTAGTGAGACCATACTTGTGCATATCTAATTCCTGTCAGATAGCCTATGCCCTTAAAAATAAATCCTCAAATCACTTGAACATCAGACTACCCATCTGAAACTAAACTGAAGGAAAAATGCCAGTTAATATAGTTTGAAAGCAATTATAGAACATCCCAGAACTTCACTGAACCCCAGTGAACTAGCAATCATCATCAGACAAAGCATAGACAAACATATTGTCTCTGCTAGCAGATAGAAATAAGTTTTCATCAGTTTAATTTTCTGAGATGTTGGATGAGTCTTAAATTCCATCTTCAATTAGAATTTCTGATCTTCTCAGACAACCTTCATCCTAAATTCATCTGGAAAATGTTGTCTTCACATCCTGTTGGCATCTTTCCCTTCCTTAAATTTTCCCAGGCAAACATGGAATCAGACAAGATGTGCTTCTACTTCCTCAAAACACTAGAGCTTCTGCAGCCATGCAGTGTTCAATTGTCCTCAGTAACAAGTTTTTTTCTTCCAAGTTCTTCATCAAGACTTCTTGATAAAGTTGTAGAGATGCCCCTTTCATAAATGTATCAAATGAAGGATGAGAGGTGGGCTAATTTCACAGCTGAAGTCAAATTCTTCTGATTGAAGATAGGTATATCTTTTTAGCATGAATTATATTTTCATTCCCTTCCTCCTAAAGAAGGAAGCTTTAATTCCATTTAAGAAGTTCAATTAGAGATTTCCCTATAAAAAGTTGAGCATAGGTAGAATCAAGCAAAGTATTTCTTAGATATACCATTTCTCTCTGTCTGTCTTCGAATTCCTTATCTAGTTTGCATGGATGTTTTTACTAAAAGATTTATATGATAATCACCAGTGATCTTGTTACCCTTTGGCAAATTTTCTGAATGGCCATTAACTGCTTGATGTCATAACATAAAAAGTAAATTTGTATTTACATATACTTCTAGTAGGAAGAACAACCTTTTATAGTTATCTAGATGCTGTTGACAGAAGTTACTTGTATGTTAGACACACAATCAATATATTATTTTCCAGTGAGTTGAAATCTGCCTGAAGATAGCTACTTTTTGAGAAATAACACTAAAATTATGGTCAGAGGAAGACATGATGTTGGATATTAATATAATGCACCATGACAGTTAAGAAACTAAAAATGGGCTATATGATGAAAGAATATGCTTAGTAGTGAACAATCTACACTAACCCAAAGAGACATCTTCCTTTATGTAAGTGGGAAAAGGCATGCTAGTGCTAATTTTCAGCTACTTGATAATACTTAATTTAAAAATCTACTGAGACTTTTAATTTTTTTAGTGCTTTGACAGTCATTTGATGGCTCCCAAAGTGGCAGAGGAGCAACGCAGCAATGCAGTTTTGCAGATGTAGCTCATTATGCTTGAGAGGCTGAGAACTAGGTATTGTCTAATATTAAATGCTCATGGAATGAAGACAGAGAAAATTCGCAGACTTGAGAACAACTTTATCTGAAAGCTAGGCTGTTCTGCGTGCAAGAACACCTGATTGTAGGCCAGGGCAGTGATGCAGACATGCAGCTGACTCCAAGGGATCAGACAGATGAAGCTCTGTATGACAGTAAATAAAACAATGTCAGGCTTCATACCTACAAATGAGACTTTTTGTTAGAAAGAACCTGCACATTCCCATCTCATTCCAGCTAGCACTTTCCAAAAAGTTGGCACAAACAGGCCAATCAGTTTTAAAGAGTGGCAATTTTTAGATATTTAAAAACCAATGGACTAGATAATGCCTGGGATAACTGGCAATTACATGACCTGCTTGAAGACTACAGCTCTATGTAATTTCTACATTCGCTGACAATCCCTATTTGGATCTAGCCCCGCTGTCACTTCTCTGATGCACCCTACAGTTTGCCTTCTCTACTGCATTGCCACCTTGGTTGCTTGCTCTTTACCCCCTCCTTGTATCCTTAACTGCTCATCTTAATCCTTCTACTCCCATTAGATTTTCATCCAAGTTTGCTCGTCTCACTCCCACTTTGCATCCAGATTGGGCTTAGTTGGAAAAATCAAGCATGTCTGCACCAGCAGAGCAATTTTGAGTCTCACATAGGTAGACATTGCCTGTAAACCTGGTATCTGGATTATATCCATGATGTAAGGATGACAAATGGCTTATCAAATAATAGACTTCATAAATGCATTATCATTTCAATGAAATGTTCCATAACATTTCTGAAAAGTCAATAAGAAGTGAACAGTAGTGCAATTCTCTGCTGAGCTTCACAGACAGACCTAATTCTAGGTCTGTGTAAGATGCTGAAAAAACTAGTTGGCACATGGTATCATCACCAGATGCTATAGCCATCACCAGAGATATAACTTGATGTATTTCTTGTGGTTAGAGGGCCACATTATTCCCCTTTGTGTGAAAGCAGTGATACATATGTTAGGAATTGCACTAGGCCTTTGGGATTTTCAAATGCAGCAATGCAGTTTTGCATAGCTCATCGTAAATTATTAGATAATGAAGATTTAGATTTTGGGGGTGGTGAAAGGAGAGGAATGTATTCCATATTTCCTTTTATTAGTATTATAACTAAATGTCCTTATAGTCTAGCTCACTTAGCAGAGGAGAAACTTGGAAAAGAAACATTTTATTTGGTTCATTTTTTTCAAGAAGTGCCAACTTCTCTCATACTGATCCCTTTACACAGCACTTTGCCACATAAAAGTCATAATTTGTATTTCAAAGATGAGATGAACTTACTGTGGTAAAGAGTTGGTCTTACACAATGGCCAGCACACAAGAATAATGCAGGAATTTTGCTAGTGATGCATAAATATTTGTTACAAAATCATATTTTAATCATTGCCATTCAATCTCTGAAATGCAGAGACAAAAGATAATTTCAGTTATACTTGGTATTCTCTTGGCAGTAGATGCAGATTGTTTTCTTTGAAATTTTAGAGTTCCAACAAAGTGGAAGAAATAATTTCAATGAAATATATAGATCTGAAAAGTAGTTTGGAAA
This sequence comes from Struthidea cinerea, assembly GCA_013397865.1. NCBI lineage: Eukaryota > Metazoa > Chordata > Aves > Passeriformes > Corcoracidae > Struthidea > Struthidea cinerea. The sequence goes on along the minus strand of VZTI01002341.1, from coordinate 837,853 downwards.
TTCCAGTGTATATGTCTTGCAGCTGAGTTGTAGAATGTAAAGGAGAAGTATATTCAGGGTTGTAAAGCCTGCAAACACAGCTGGCCAGAGAGTTCTCTCTTTTAGGATACTATCTACCCAAGCATTACTTTTAGGCCAGCAGCTTAGGATGTCTGGTGAGACAACTGGTCTTTGCATGTGCTGCTGAAATGTGTTTATCTGAGACAAAACCTCTTGTCTCTGACAAGTGTTTTTTGCTGTATATGCTATGTCCTCCCTATTCCCAGCAGTAGTTAAGAAACACCTTACTTCATTTACCTAATATTGATGACATTTCAGGATAATTTGTGAAAATAATTCAGGCAAAACCTTGTATATCTGAATGTGGGAAAACTCTGGTCAGCCTGTGAGGACGTTTTAAAACACTTTTTTAAAAGTAAAAAGTTTCTCCTTGACCACCTGAGAAATCCTGGATATTAAAGCTTATAGAGTTTGCATTAAAGGCTCATCTTTCCTGTCAATATGCAGGTTCTGCAGACTGGTCTGTAACAGCCCATGGCCTCTGCATACAGGAAGATTCTTTATACACTGCCTTTAAGAACCAATGGCTAGATAAGAGAAGCTCCATCTTGAGCCAGCTTGGGAATTTCTTGTTATGGATGCTACCTGTGAGGCCATGAGACCATATATGAGCAGAGCAGCAGATGGAGCCTTGCAGCTTAGCAGGGTCTCCTCGGATGTTCCTGATCCCTGCCTGAGGCTTTGCTCCAGCTGCAAAGTCACTGTTGGTAGATGACGTCCATCCATTCAGTCTGCTCCCAGACCCAGGGCTGTGCGCACAAAGTTCCTCTTTTCAGCCTAAAGACAGACAGACGCCTATCTCTCAAAGAAGGGAATGGGGATTTCAAACGATTTTGCCACATTTCATTATATTGAGGGGAAGCAAAAGAGGATTTCAGCAAATATTATGGCTGGTGGTATTTGTATATAAGAAATAGTCTGCCAGTTAATTTCAAGGACATTTTCAACAAGCTGAACATCCCTCAGTCTGGAGAAAAGTCCATTCTTTGGGCTGCCATTTGACCTTGGCCACTTTTTTTGTTTTTCAAAGATCTTTTGCTCTCAAAAGTGTAAACTTCAAGTGTGTCTTTTCCCCAGTAAAAGAATTTAAGAACTTAAAACAAACCTTACGAATTTCATCTAACTCCTGCTAAAACTGTCTAGTTTACACTGAACTGCACACAGGTTTGAGGTCTTCTCTCTTCGGTTTCAGGTTTAGAGGACAGGTCTGAAAAGTACATTCACAAATCCTTAATGCAGCCCCAAACCAGGACACTAGGCAAGCTACTCTGTGTTGATTTTAAGCCTTGCAAGCCTCCTGACATTTTTATGTCCTTTACAGAAAGCAGCAATTATATGTTTACTATTTGTTTTGCAGTTCAAAAAAATCAAAAATATTTTCTCTTTTATTAACCAGACCAGTTTGTGGACACCAGGGAGTCCTTATAAACCAGCTTTTTTCAATATTTTACTTTCTTCCAGGTGGCTGAGGAAAATAATGCATCTGTTCCAAATCTCAGCAGACCCACACATTACAGACATTACCGGAGCCCTAAAACAAACATGTTGTGTAAGGCTGGAAATGTTTCAAGAGGTTCCACAATTATGGACATTCACTGACATTCATTTGAGAAACATAACAGCTTGGAACAAATTTTCTTTCTAAAGTAGCTAGCTGCACTGTTGCCCTGCGGGTTTGTGGTGCTGGATGGTTAGGAGCTGTGGCCTTCCAAAAACGTCTCCAAGGCGAAGCTGCTCGGCAGGACCATCACGCACTCACACGTGCGTACACGCACACACACATGGATAGCTCCTTAAACTGCGTCAGCGACAAAGCGGCAGGAAGGGTCTTCGTATGGGGTTCCACAGGAGCAGTTTATTGCAGCCACACACATGAAGGGTTCCAGGGATGAAGACAAAGAACATTGGAGGGTCCAGGTTTAAATATGGGAGCAGATCGAGCATCAGGGACCAATGATCTGAGGGCACGGGGGAGGAACACAGGCGGGACTAGGGAATAGGAGCCAATAGGAAACTCTGAGGGAGTGACAATGGGGCAAGGGCCAATGGGGAAACAGGGAGTGGAGAACCTTCTAGGGCAGGGTCATAGAAGGTAACAAGGGGCGGGGAGGCTAATGGGGAAGCAAGGAGGAAGCAGAGTTGGGGTCCATTAACGTAGTGAAGCAGAGCATCTGGGGGGAAGCCTCTTTTGTAACCCTAACTTGGGGAGGAATCTTTGGTACTGGGGACTGTCCCACCAGTGGACTCTCTTTGTCCCTTGTACCACAGGCCCACCGGCCTCCACACTGCGCCTACATTTTCCTCAGTGTGTGCAAAGGGGTGGGAAGGCAGTGAGATAGACAGATGGGTTGGCCAGTGTCCTGTACTGAGCCAAAAAGGGGCAGAGGACATTCCCAGCAGCCCAAGGTCTATGACAGGGGTAATAAGTTACCAGTCCCAGGTTTTACTTTTCTCTGGTGTTTTGAGCTGTAGTATCCATGGATTTAAATTGACAGTGATACATGAGGAGAGAGCAACTTCTCAATAACTCAGAGTAGTTCCCTTCTGCCAGAATTAATTCCTTTGCTTACTTTATTGAAGCTATTTGTACATTGTTTCTTCAGGAAAATCCTCCTTGTGACACACTTCACAGTTTCAAGGAGTTTCTGGAAAATCATTACCACCCCATGGATATTTTAGCTTGTTTCTACCTCGTACATAGCCAATACCATTTCTGTTTTCTGTGACAAGGCATTTTACGAAGAGTTTTTTTTAAAAACTTTTAAACAATATTTTATCCGCATTTAAACAGCAAAAAGTGTTCACCATAACAATTCCGGGCCATTTGCTGGTAACATCATTTTCATACATTAGTTTTTCTTAATTGTTCATCTTTATAGATGGCGAAGTTAAAGCGTTTTTATCTCTTCAGAAGCGTCTATACTTTTAACTGCCTTGCTGTTATTTTGAGCCAAAATACAGTAAAAATAATTGTGCAAAAATTTTTGTTGTATTAACTTAGTATTATTTTTAAATGTCACCGCTTGTCAAAGACCCAGAAAAATACCATTGCTTATCAATATAATTTTAAAAACCCTGGGTTTAAGTATTCTAAATAATACTTTTTTGAGCATGAGGAAAATTTATCTGTGAGGGATAGGACCTGAGGGAAATGCAAGTTGCATGAAAAAACCAGAGAAAACAGGAAAAAACAAAAAAAAAAACCCCAGAAATTTTACTCTGTAGAAAGGCTTAAGTTGTTGATATAACCAAGGCATTTTTATGACTTCTTTTTAAAGGTGACTGCCTTAAATTATTTTAAGTCCCATAGCTTGAACTGATGCCAGTCTGTCTCTATTTAGACTGCTGGTTGTTTTTTGACTTATGCACGTTTCCAATTTCTGCTTTATTGTAACCTCTTTTCGTCTTTTTGTATTTATTTTTCCTTATTTATAGTATTCATTAATTCCCCTCCAGTTTTTGGCCAAGAAATATGTGGCAGGGAAGAGCAATGATCTTCAGTCTGCCTTTGTACAACTTCCTTAAGTCTCTCCCTCAGCACATGCAGGACTGAAAAACAGCTCTTCACTTGGATACCTGAATTGGATGCCCAGCCCAGGTTGTTATCAATATTTGCAGTCCTCACATTGACTGACAGTGAGCTCTGTTAATCCAAAGATCTTGTTCTTTCTCTTCTTTTGTCATGCTCTACCAACAGTTTGTGGGATGATAAAACCCAGTGTGACTGGAGAAAAAGTACAACTTTGTAAGCCCAGAACTTTTTTACTATTTGATTAATGATGCACTCATGTGATTGAAGTGGCACTATTCTTTTCCCCAGGACTCTGCAGACCTAGGCACTTTCACTGATTTTTTAAGGTACACTGACTGACCTCATACTGTTAGGGATGTTTGAAGCACACACCTAAGAGCAGCAAGAGATGTGTCTTGTTAAAGGGGACAGGATATAAAAAGATGAGTACAAATGTTCTTGCTTTGCAGTTTTGTCCAGCCTGGATCTTGCATCCATCTTCTTCCTGCTGCTGCTAACACCATCCTCTCATGGCCATCACTTTTCTGATACTTGTGTTCTCCAGGGAGAGAGAAGGGGTGTTGGAAAGTAAATAAATGCAGTAAAAAAGCATGAGAGATTTGGCCTCCCTGTGTCAAGAGAACACATACAACAATAACGGTAAAAATTTCTGCTTCATAAGACGTAAGAGATGAAAAATATAATTTCTAGACTTGGAAAGTAAATTGGTACATGCTATCAATACGCCCTAAAAGTAGATGTCTTTACCAGATGGACATGTATGAATTTGAGGATTACAGGGACCTGTGAGGATGATTTGTCTTTTATTAGCCACTAATGATAATTATTACAGTGAAGGCCAGTAATGCATGATGTATATTGCGACTGCTGTATTAACTGTATTGTGGTTATGGTTCACTGAGACGTCATGTTTTGGATGGACCAGACCTAGTGCAAATGAGTACTTCAGCTCTGAGAGGTCAGTCTGTGCATCATATCCAGTGGGCTCCATGTGTCCTGGAACTCCGTCCAGATCATTCCACATACAGTGGAATTCCAATTTAACCGTATGGAATTCCAAAACCGAGCAAATGTACACGTTTCTGTCTAGGAGGTGCCATGCAAAAACTGCCAAGAAAGCAGTTTCCCTTACCTAGGGCAGGAGGAAGGGATCTTGCTTCCCCTCTGGTCTCAGAAGCTTTGGTAGTTGATTTACATCTATTGCTAAAATTCTGGAAGCAATGTGCAGGAATGAAAAATACATTTTTCTCTATGTAGTACACTAAATGTGTTGAATTTTTTCTTCTGCCTTTTCAAATAATGGGAGAGAGAGATTTCAAAACACAATGCCTGCTGAGAATGATGAGGGGAAGAATTTCTAAATTTGCATTTAGAGACATTGTTTCCTACATCAGAGACACAACATAAAGGGTCCCTTCCAGTGGCAGTCATGTCTCTGGTGTGCTGCCCAAAAGAACTCTTCAAGCTTTAGAGTGAGATGCAAGAAAATGCTTTCAAGCAATCATTTGGTAGAAAACACTGTTTTGCTACTTTGAGCATTGTGGGATGTTCTCTTAGTGATTTAGACAATGACTAAAATCAGTTATGGCTATGAACTGTTCACTGTTACAGTTATTAATACAGTTCTATTCTAGTGACATTTTTATATGTTTTGGTGCATAGATATGTTTTTACAAAGTGTATTTAACATACATTGTTTTAAATGTTTGGTACAGATTTGATGTTCAAAGTTAAATCATGTCATGAATTTCAATGACTATGCCAGGTGTTCATCTTCCCCAGCTAGTTCCTCCAATTCTCTGCTGCAAATTCATGCTCCAGATCCTCTTCCTTTCTCTCGTGTTTCTCAGGAATGTTTCCTTCCTGCTCTCTGAGATCTCTATAGCAAAAACAAGATTACATATTTTCAGTATACCAAGCCGATCTCTTATATATTCAGCATTATGAACAATTAATATTTTTCCCTATGAAAATTTGCATAAGATTATGCTGTGACAAGAAACTCAGCTTAGTGAGTTCTGGTGGGAATGCTACAGATATCTTGTGCTGGTGTTAATCGGTACTTCTGCCCTGGAGTAAGGAAATCCTACTTATGCCTGGCAGTGGCTTGGATGCACCTCTAAAGATGACTGATGTTGGGTGCTGTGCAAAATAAGCCATGGGACTTTGTTCAGAGGATATCCAATTAGAAACCCTGAAATAGGAGAGATTAGTCTATGGAAGCCTTGGCAGTAGCAGGGAAATAATAATTACAGGCTGAAAATTACCTCTGTACTTCAAGCCCAATCATAAAACCAAACAGCCTCGTGCCAGCTCTTTATTTTTCATCCTCTTTGTGATACTTGGATCTTTGTTTGCATACTTAAAGTTATAATGACAGTGTACATTACTTCTGGGAGGCTACAGAGATCATGCCTTTTCCTTGCTCTAGTCAGAAAGGGTCTGTTTTTCTCATAGGATTTCTTTTCCACTTGTCCTCAGAGCAACTGATTGTTCCTTTGGTTACCATAGGGACTAGAAAGACATTCAGTATATTCATACACAGTATTTTTACAGGCTGCCTTAAGCCTGCACAATTCCAGTAGCATGACACCATGCTATCTTTATTTATGTAAGACTTTATCTCCTCTCTTAAGGAAATTAACATTATGAACTCTGGACAAGCTCACGAGAAGCAACAAGTAGCACTAGTCATCTCATTAGCTCTTTTTTTTTTTTTCCATTTCTTCATTCTGTTTTTTAAAAGAAACTTAAAATAAAAACAGGGGGGGAAAAGTCAGTTAAAATTGACTTTTTTAGCCCTTTTAAAACCTCTGTGTCCAAAAGCAGAGATTGGTCTTAAGACAACAGAATTATAATTACTTTTGTCTTACTCTCTTAGACCTAAATGACATACAGATGTAATTGAGACTAGAGAAAGTTAACACAAAGGCCATTTCATTTGTGTTCTGGGAGTAATAGAACAAGAATCCTTCCATGTTATTATTCATTAGATCAAAGCTGCGTTATGCAGGAATGTTGTATTTATGTTCTAAACTTGGATTTCCCTCAGCAAAGGGCTTTAGTCCCAAACTTTGGTGATTAAATTAAATACTGAAAGTCTGATTAAGCACTTCAATGAAAAAAAAATATACTTGACCCATAGTTCACATTTATTTCTACCCTATTTTACCGAAAAAAAAGTATTTTTTTTCAGAAGTACCCTGGTGGAATATTGTCCTGTTTATTTTTTCAGTGCACCTAATCATTTACATGTCAAGTGATTTTGGATGTTTTGGTGCTAGAGCAGAGATGCAAGGCACTTTAAACTGTCCTCTGCTTGGCTTGCAAAATTTCAGGGATCTCAAACCACTCAGCAGTTTATAGATCCTTGTCCTGTCTTTAAAACAGTGCCCTCTTTAAGTGGAAGCTTGTTGTAAAATTGTTCTGTGGCTGAAGCAGTAAAACCTCTATCGCTAACACTGGGATATTTTCTTAAATGTTTTCCTGACGTTTGCTGGGTTTTGGCATTGTAAGAAATAGTATCCTTATTCTTTTTGGAAATAAAGGGAAATTGAAAAAGCTCTGGAAAGTTCCAGTTCAAATTTGCCCCTTTCTCTTACATGAATAACTATGTCTCAAACCAGACATTCTCAAAAGATGACCTTCCCTGGGCTTTCTTTGTAAAGCTGACCCTGTTTTACTTCTACTGTGAAGGCACTTAAAGGCTGCTTGTCAGATGGTCTGGCCAAGAGAGAAGAAATAAGGCTTCATTTCTAGGCATGGGTCAGAAAACTACAGTAGACACAGCAGAAATCTCATATTTACAGAAAATTTCCCCTAAGAAAGAAATATTTTCTTAGAGCCACATGCAAAAGACATATGACTGTCTAAAGTGCACTGAACATCGAGCTTTCCCCATGCCATCTTCAGGTTAATGAATTTAACTTTGCCCTGCAAAGCTATGCTATACCCCAGCTACCATAGCCCTTCCTGCTTCTCTTCTCCATTTTAATCTTACAGTACCATTTGCCCCTGGATTGGAATATGCAACACGTGTTTGTGTGAAAAACACTCAGCAGCAACCAAGTGGTGTGCTTAATCTGATACAGCCTCACATCCCTGACTCCTGTGAGCTCTTCATGCTATGAGGTTACGTGAGAATTCGTGCATACTTGGATGTGATGGGCTTCTAAAAATAGCGAATTCCAATGTACATGCATACTGACAGCAGAAATGCCAGACATTCCTTGCTGCTCCCAGCTTTTCTACTGAATCTGTGTGCATACGAAACCAGTTTGAGGAATGAAACCACCTCCCACTAAGGCAGCACTCTAAGAATTGATTTAGCAGTTTCTTTACTAATTGTCCATAGATTCTTTGTTTCAAATAATTGGCAGCTGTAGCCCAAAGTACTGTAGGTCTCCTCCTGCCACTGGCTATTCTGTCAATTTGACTAACTGTGAAAGAAATCAAAGGGAGGGCTGCAGTCAAAGGAAATTTGTTATTGAAACAAAAGTAGATCTGCTTCCCTGCCAGACTTTCCATGGACAAAGGGGTGTTTGTTTTCCCCTTGGTACCCACTGTGGCATGGCTTTCATTAGAAAGTTAGCAGGCCAAGGTTACAGCTGTACAGGATTGCCAGCCAGCTTTTGCAGCCAAATGGTCTAAAGCAATCCATGAGAGCACAGCTGTCTCATAGTACAATGAGGTGAGGAGCACATGATGAATAGCGAAGTCTGTGTCTGTGGGGGAAGTGGGAAAGGAGAACAGATCACCAAGGATATTGCAGGATGCAAGCAATACAAATTATTCAGAGCATTTGCTGTCAGTGAAATGAGCTATGTATCTGATAGTGCCTGAAAGAACAGATGGATTGAAACTAGTGTGTCACATCCAGCTCATCTAATGTCTGGCCAAGAAGGGCGGGGAAACATTTGAATTCCCAGCTTCAACATCATTCCTTTGCTTATGGTTTCCAGTAAAATCCCAGAGCTGGAAGAGCCTGTTTCCCATTTGAGATGCAGCCAAGATTCTCAAAAAACAACAATTCTCAGGAGATTTCATGAGATTTTTTCCAAAACAACATAAGTATTAGGAAAGATTTTGGCACGGTTGGTTCTGCCATCAACCCAAGATGTAATTTTGGTAAACTTAAACTCCAAGCATAAGTCAAGATTAAAAATCTTTATTTCAGCCCATATTTACTAGAAAATTTATCATACGTTTTTCTGTTGGTAGAAATGTCTATATTTGAATTCAATAGTAGTGAACAAATAATTGTATTTATTGAATTTAATCCATCTTCCTTTGGACTTTAAAGTGCTGTCTAGCATCAATTATTTATCAAGAATATGTCATTTTTTTATTCCTTTGAAACCTTCCAGAGCCATGAGAGAACTGATAGACCTTGCTAATCCTGCCTGGCCTTCCACACCCCTGACTGTAGGGCCAGGACACCATTTAAGCTTGGCCACAGCCTCTCTGTCCCTGCCTAAACTGTTTTGTGTCTGTTGCTATTTTCATCTTTTTTGCCCTTGATGGGATCCTTGGCATCAGTTGTGGACCTGGATCTGGGGCTGTTGATGGACCCTGCTACTAGGCCAAGGTTCTGGCCTCCTTGCTCAGCACTGTAGGACTGCACCTGCTTGGTGAGGGCATGGCTTGCCCTGGATCACCTTCACCTTCATTGCCCTTAGGCAGCAGCTGGCCCTTGCTAATCCTGGCATCAGATTTTAATCAATGGATTTCTTTTCTTCTCT
>VZTI01002341.1:766363-818552 GCA_013397865.1 Struthidea cinerea | reverse complement strand
CGCCGAGCCCTGCCGGGATCGGTCCGAACGCCGCTTGAGCGGTAACGGTCCAAGGGACCGCGGCGACAGTGTAGGTAAAATGCTATTCTGTGGAGAGTAGCAGCTGTGTCAGCTCTGTGCACAGTAGCAACATAAGTAGGAATAACACTTGGAGGAGCCCCATGTATGGCTCCACAATTCCGTTTAATGTGAACCTTAGCATAAGCCTCATTGGATGCCATGTGGTTTTGCTTGTGCAAACAGCTGCCTTGAGGAACGTTCCACTTGTGTGAAGTGGTGGCTTTCCCATCTCTGTGATGGTATCAGATCCAATGACAGGAGAATAAGCTAAAAAATCCATTTCTGTGTTCTTGGAAATGAGGACTGGAAAACCGAAGAGCATTGTAACCAGGTTCTTGCATCAATATTTGCAATGAGGTAAAGTTTGTACCAGCTGAAGATCCAAACCATGTATTTTAAATATTGGGTTTCTGCTACTTTTTGTGACTTTAGGTTTTAAAATGCATTCTCTATATGCAGGTCTAGCAGAGTTAACATTAAAGAACTATGAAGGATAAAGGGCTATATTACTTGTAAGAATTGCTTCCCAAGACAGACTTTTAATCTTGGCAGAGAATCACAGATTTGGTTCAGGAGAAAAGCAGAAATCAGCCTGACAGTGGGCCAATGCTAACTGGACAGTTTTGACTATTCCTACCCTTGGGATTTTTGCATAGTTACACTTCTGTTACATTAGTTATAAATCAACATGTGAATACAGTAAATAGTTAATTAGAAAAAAACCCGTAATCTGTGAAAAGAATAGTTTTATTTCTTCCCCCTCATACTGAAGAAACTGCATTTAAGAACAGTTGTGTCACAAAATCAGGAAGGAGAATCTATATAAAAATCATTTATAAGTGTAGTATATGAAGTCAAATTAAGAACTGGGGAAACTGTAAAACCAGCAACAGAGATTTGCTGATAATATAATGACCTAAAGGACCATGAAACAAAGATACCTGCATATTTTCAGATTCTTGACCATGTGCTATTTTTCTTCTTACCTGTTTGGTTTCCAAAATTTTTAGTTGAATCACTGCAATTGGGATTTTAAAATTAGCAAATTCTAGAGATGAAGGGAGCACACTATTTACATTAACAGAATTACACTGGTGTATTTGCAGTAACAACATGTTCCTTCTTAAATGGGAAGATGGCAAATGTCTTAAAAATATCAGAAGAGAAACTGTGTGAAGCACCTGCTTTCTATGGCATTATACTGTTGCCATGATGATTTTTTGCCTTTTCATTTATATACCTTTTATATACCCTTTTATATAGCTTTTATGTGTCCTCAGTCCTTTTAGCATGCATACTTGTAATTCCTTAAGCCTGATAACTTAGCATAGTCCTAATATTCCATTAAGCCAGGAGACCAAACGTCCTGGAGGCCTTGCAGTTGGAGGCCAGAAAGCCCCACGCTATCCTGAGAAACCAAGGTCCTCTCTAGAACACATCCTGTAAACTAAGATAGGCCCATCCAGGGGGGAATTCCTCAGGGTGGGGGGATATCACGCTATTCATTTAAGCTTCTCATTGGTGAATCTTTGATAGATATGCTAATTTGCAAGGTCTATAAATTGTATACATGATCTGTCGTGTGGGTGCATTTCAGCACATTCCACCTGGACAAAAGTGGTGCACCTTAAGGATCCTTAAATAAATACTGAAGTAAAAACCCCTTTTTCCCTTAACTGTGTCTGGCTCTTAATTTAAGACCAGGGAAAGGCAACAATACAATGTTTTTATAATGGATAAAAACCTAAATTATTTTGGGATCAGCTTTAGATGTGTTAAATTCAAATCAGAAAGAATCTCACTCAAATGATACTTAAATGTAATTCGTAGCAATGCCTTGAATTTAGGGTTGTGCTAGTCTGAAAAGTATTTTCTTTAATGTCTAATTGCTAAAATATAGTTTACACCTATTGAAATGGGCTTGCATTTCTTCTGGTCTACAGAATAATAATTTCATGGACTTTTTTTTTGTTTTTAGTAAAAGATTTGCATGGAGAATTCTTTTCAAATCTATTCTGATTATTCGCTGCCAGAATGGCTTGGTTCCAAAAATTTTGCAAATGGATGTTTTTAGGTGTTGCCAGAATTAATTCTGAAGTCTTCTGTTAGTAATATAGATCCAGTGCAAAGAAAACCATCAAAAGTTTTAACACATTACCTCTTGTATACCTTACTTTATTAGACAATGATATATTATTAGATCCTCAGTCAGCATAAATCAATCTAGTACAACCACAAGGATTTTTGCCAGCTCTGATCTAGTGTCTAGTCAATCCTTGGCCTGTTCACTAAAACAACAGATAAGTTTGCCAAGTTGGACATACTAGCTTAATTTGAATGCTTCTGCTTTGATATGAGGAAAGCTGGCCTATAGTATCGACCAAAAATATATTGCTTGATGTTGCAGGTAAAGAATCTACGCTACCCTTAAATTCATTTCATTGCCCCTTCTCTTATACTTGGTGGGGTTTTTTTCACCAAGTTCATTCAAGTTCAGATAGCAGTCTGTCACAGTTTGTCCTGGATCTTGACCCAGCTTCTGCAGAAGGCAAGGGCAAACTCCCACCGGCTGCTGATCTGTCATCAAAGGCAAAAAAATCCCTGGAGTACTAGTTCTTCACAGGGATATGCAGAAGGAGATGATCATACAGCAATAGCAGCCATTCTGTAGAAGGGAATTTTTCTGGGGATGAAACTTTCAGGATGTTTATCAGAGCTTTTTTCATGTTATGTTCTGGAATTAGTATGCTTTTCTATTGCAGAAAATTAGCTGGCTTTTTGCCAGGTAGGATTTTTGTTTCCATTTCCACTACCTTGTGAATTTCCCTGGAAATATTTTTTACTCCAGACTGTGCCTGAATATTTATCTTTTTGCAGTACAAGGTAAAAATTTGTTTATATTTACTAAAATGTAAAAAACCCAAGTAACAGAAATGAAACAGAAAGCATTATGAAATTGGGATATGATCTTACAAAGCTTTTTCCCACCAACTTTGAAGGTATTCCTTAGGAGAATTAAGTATACTGAAATATATGTCATCATTAGCCTCATCAGTTGAAAGGAAATTTGGGTAAGCCCCAGAATTTAGATCTCAAAAGCTGGGTGCCACAAAATCCATGTGTCCTAAAGTATAAAACTTTTGCCATTTTCAGAAGAAGTTACCCGTTGGGTAGAAACTTGGTCAAGAAACTAAGGGAATTCCCAGAAGAATGCCCCAGACACCTTTTCAAAGACTGAAGACTGGGAGAGGGAAAGTTTAAGAGGAAAAGAAGAGATGTTTCCACACTGCCTATTTAAGCAGAAGTACAAGATCCTTACTTCCGTTTTCCAGCTTGTCTTTCGTGATCTCATATTTACACCTCACTTTCCTCATTTTTTATTTTTTTTCTCTGAGACTGCTGTGGACAGCATCACCATTCCTGACAGTGTGCTGGCACAAGATAATATTTGTATTAGCAGTCTTGCTAAAGGATTTGGAAAGATTTGTCCTGTAATACCAGTACTGGATACTCAGGCATCCAGACAGTGTAAACTGGTGGTCAGTCCCACCAATAAAGATTTAATGCATTGTAACTGGTGAGTGAGTGTTGGCTGCCTTTGCTAAGGTTGGAAGCTGTGCCACGTAAGATGCTCTACTTTTATTCTAGGGTATATAAAACACTAAAATATGACTGATACACTATGAAACAGAAAGATACCAGGCGTCTTATGGTTAAGAATATACCCAAGATGGGGATTTTTGCTTGTTTATTATCCTGGAGACAACATTTAATTTTCTGTTTTTCTCTTTCTTAGTTGTAAGAGTTATTCAGCTTCAAGGAATGCATGTTTATTGTCCACATATTCTGGCAGCCATGCATTTCTAGTCAGTGTTGGGACCTCACATATATCACACAATGATTATTACCTATTCTCTGTGGACAGATGCTTGTTTCTAGAATAGAACTTTGCCACTTTGTCTAGTATTTTTTTTTCTCCTTTTGCTCTGGGTACCAAATAAATGTAAGTCTTGCATTTTGTGCTGTGGAACTACTCCCTATTAGAGAGCTCTTTACTAAAAGATGTTTTTTCCTCATTCTCTTGCAATCTTTCTCTCAATAATTGATGTGACTCCATTTACTTCAATAGATTCAGCTGGCTAAAAGGTGTTGCAGTAGGATCTTTCTTGAAATTAGATCTAGTCTTATTACAGACAGTCAGAAGCTGGTAAAAGATATACCACAAATCCTCATTTCAACTTGGAAGGTTTAATATTACACGGCAGATAGTAGTATTATTGAGTCCTTTTTTCGCTGTTTTAATTTGCACATTTATCCTTACAGTAATTTTGTTTCAGTCAAAACAGTTTCATATTTACCCTAGAAACATGATACGATAGCATCCTGAAGGAAAAAGTTGATTTCTGTCTGAGACATAAAAGATTTGCTTATAATCACTTTGCAGTCATTCTGGACCATAAACCTAAAAAGGTAGCCAATCCGTTGTTTCTGTTAGGAATAATGAAGATAAAATAGGATGTGAAGATTTATTATTTAGATGCTTCTTTTCTGAAACCAGTAGTTCTCATGAACGTGGGAGACTTGCTGGGGCTTGATTCATGTGTATTTTGTCAGAAACAGTCTCATGGTTTGAGGGATAATCTCATTTCACACGGTTCGGGGGGAGGGCAATTTTTAAGTGCAGTCAGTAAAATGACATTAACTACAGTGAATACGCATATGCAAACAAACACGAAGTCCTGTGTGAACTGATCCTCAGCTTCCTGTGGGAATGACATCTTCAATGGATTATATTTGAGCTCCCTGAGAATCAGCCAGAATGACAGCTGAGCTGGAAGCTTTGCCAGAACGCTGGCTGCCGTCTGGTTTTGTATATGTTTGTGATACCTATACTTAGCCTGTGCTGTCTGGGGTAGAGACAGTAAAACTGGTATGACGGACAACTGTAAAAGGGGCCTGATGTGTGATTCTTCTGAGCAATTGTAACATTATTTGAATAGAATTGAATCATTAAGGTTGGAAAAGACCTCCAAGATTGTCAAGTCCAACCTGTGGCTAAGCACAAGTAAACTTTACCATGCCAAGTAAACTGTAAAGGTGAATGCCACATCCAGTAATTTCTTGAATACTTCCAGGCATGGTGATTCCACAACTTCCCTGGACAGCCCTTTCCAATACCTACCCACCCTTTCAGTGAAGAAACTCTTCCTGATGTCCAGCCTGAACCTCCCCTGACACAGCCTGAGGCCATTTCCTCTTGTTCTGTTGCATGTTACCTAGGAGAAGACACTGACCCCCACCTAGCTACAACCTCCTTTCAGGCAGTTGTAGAGAGTGGTGAGGCCTCCCCTGAGCTTCCTTTTCTCCAGACTAAACAACCCCAGCTCCCTCAGTTGCTCCATATATGACTTAATTCTCCAGACCCTTCTTCACCAGCTCTGTTGCCCTTCTCTGAACTCACTCCAGCCCCTCAAGGTCCTTCTTGCAGTGAGGGGCCCAGAACTGAGCACAGGATTTGAGGTCTGGCCTCAACAATGCTGAGTGCAGGGGGACAATCACTGCCCTTGTCCCACTGGCCACACTATTGCTGATATAGGCCAGGATGCCATTGGCCTTCTTGGCCACCTGGGCACACTCTAGCTCACCAGCATCCCAGGTTCTTTACCACCAGGCAGCTTTCTAGCCACTCTGTCCCCAGCCTGTAGTACTGCAGGGGATTGTTGCGACCCAACTGCAGGACCCAGCACCTGGCCTTGTTGAACCTCATACAATGGGGTTCAAATGGTCTCAGCCCCTTGGTCCAGCCTGTCCAGATTCCTCTGCAGAGCCTTCCTGCCTTCCAGCAGATTAACACTCTTGCCCAGCTTGATGTCGTCTGTGAATTTGCTTAGGGTGCACTTGATTTTCTCATCCAAATCATTGATAAAGGTATTAAACAGGACTGGCCCAACACTGACCCCACTAGTGACCAGCCACCAACTGGTTATGGCTCCATTCACCAGCACTTTCTGGGCCTGGCCATCCAGCCAGTTTTAATCCAGCAAAAGCTGCACCTAACTAAGCTGTGGGCTGCCAGCTTCTCCAGGAGAATGCTGTTGGGAGACAGTAACAAAGGCTTTACTGAAATCCAGATAGACAACATCCACAGCCTTTCCCTCATCCACTAGATGGGTCACCCTGTCCTAAAAGGGGATAAGGTTGATCATGCAGGACCTGCCTTTCCTAAACCCTTGCTGGGCCTGATCCCTTGGTTGTCCTGTATGTGCCTTGTGATTGCACTCAAGGTAAACTGTTCCATAACCATATGTCAAGATGCTTCCTGAAATGTGTTCTCTATTTATGAACTGTTTTATGGCTCAAGGCTTTTTTAATTTCAGTTGGTAGTACTGGTTATTTTCACGCCTTGTGCTTACTTTATTTCTTGACAGCAAGGTAATTTCTGAAAAGTAAAAACTCGTTAAGTGTAGAAATTAGATGCACAGAATGGAATTAGCAAGTTTGTATATGGGCAACATAATAAAAAGCCCGGAACAGAGATCTGGCTCTATCTTGCTGGCCTTTCTGTCTGTGAATGTGTACTTAGAACCACATTACCTTGTTTCATCAGAAATGTAGGGCTGGTATGTGAACAGATTAAAATACTCACATCCTTTGACAAAAACCATGAGGGTAATGTGAACCCTTAGTTCCTTCAAAACTACTGCCACTAAGTAATGCTATTAGGATCTCTTAGAGGTGATTTATTGATGTGAAAATTATAGCAGTGATATAATCTACATTCCAAGAAACAACAAAAAAAAATTCTGACTGGAATAAGAAGGCTTTTTCATACATTTATAAGGTTGTTCTGAGCCTTCTTTTCTTTAGGTTGAACAGTCTCAGCTTTCTCAGGCTTTTCTCAAATGTCATATGTTTATCCTCTTCATGTCCCTTGGCTGAATTTGCTCCAGTATGTCAACGTCTCTCTGGTTCTGAGTGGCTCAGAGCTGTACCCAACAGTCCAGATGGGTCCCACAAGTGCTGAAAAGAGGGGAAGGATCACTTTCCTCATCCTGCTGGCAGCACTCTGCCTAGTACAGCTCAGGAGGCTATTTGCCTTTGCTGTGATGTCCATTTACTAGCTCATGGTCAACTTCATATCACCAGGGCCCCCAGGACTTTCTCTGCTTTCCAGCTGGTTGTCCCCAGCTTGTGCCAGAGAGCACAGGAAGCAGTCTTAGTCTCAGTCCCCCTCAAAGGAACTGGTTTCACACACAGCTCAAGGCAGAATGGCTTTTCAACTCAGTTAGCCTCACTGTGTGTGTAAAACTGACTGTTGTGAATATCCTTCCCTTCAGCCTGTAGAGTATTTTTAACCATTCTGTCATAGCCTTGTAAAATGAACAGGGATTTATGAGTAGCAGCCTCTGTCTGAATAGAAGTTAATCTGTAAAGGAATCTAAAGAGCAGAGACATGATAGAAGTGCTAAAGTGGAGCGGCTTTACAGGAGCTGTGATGTGCATCATTATTCCCTTTCACTGAAGTTACGTAGTTTTGACATTGTTATTACTGGTTTTGACTTGACAAAGTGACACTTCATATGTAATTACAAATAAATAACTTAATAAATGCTTATTTTCAAACCTAACGCCTAGGAACCATCTTCTTTCAATTTATTTCCAGCTGAGGCTTAATGGTGGGACAAACCTTTGCAGACTTAGAGTATTGTCTATCCTTGCTTGAATGTGCTGGTCTGTCAATGCTAAAGAACACTTTCAGGCCTGAATTAGAAGGAGTATTTCTCTTGACATTGTGCAACTCCCATAATTCTGTGGTTTCTCTTCAATCCTAAGGTTACTTGACTCTAGCATGGGATTTGTAGATATAGTGAAGAGTATATTTACTGTATCCTGCCTTTATAAAGAATCTTCAGAAAAGTCACTGCTAATGGATAGCTTGCCAATTGGGGAATGATTTCATATAATTTGATCTCAAATGAAGTTCATTAGAGTGAACTGAACAGTTTGAATGCTAACAGCTGTCAATTTTAAAACAATAATTTATGCTAAAATCACTAGGATATAAAAGAAAACAGAATAGCTTGACAGTATAAAATGTTGTGTGTGAAGTACGTTTTCCCACTAATATTATTTTTGGCTTTTTATGCTTTGTGCATTGAATCAGTGACACTTCATTTATGTGTATCCTCTTTGAATAACCTGAGAAAGTGAGGCTCAAATAGAAAACTTTTTAAAGGTCTTGTTGATTTACTTTAGGAATAAGTTCCATGATATACTTCATGTGCTACTCAAAATCAAGTTGTTTGTCATAATTTAGCAACATTTTACAACGTGCATTTCATTCAATGCCCTTTTAATCTTGACTGAGTATGCATTTTATATCGTACATATACAGTATACAAACTCTGGACATATTATGCAATCTCAAGGTACCTCATATGTAAAAAAAAAATTATCCACGCTCTTCTTGTAATTAAATAAATTCTATTGGTCTTTTTGAAGGCTTGAAGACATGGGACTGTATCTACTGTTACAATACAAAAAATATTAAAAGACTGTTTTATAAACAGGGCTTGGCTACATGCAGCAACACAATCAGTCTTTAGTTGGAACAATAACTTGGATTGGACTCAAGAGTAGCCCCTTTTCTTACCGTGAAAGGAAGAAGCTTTGGGATGAGCAGCACTGTAAAACTTCTGTGTGACACATTTGAAAAAAATGATTAAGGATGTTATGTAAACACTGTGTCTTAGTGCTTTGCAGAGGGAGGAGCTCTCTGCTCCCATCTTTTGGTGACCAGCAGGAAATCTGCTGGTTTAATCTACACGTTATGTTTTATCCAGAGCTACATCTGGATGGGGACTCCGGGTCTCCTGACTGGATAGATCTTGCACATGAAGAGATCCAAGTAATCGTGAACTCTTTTCACAGATAGAATAAGGCCTGAATGCTGACTCAAAAATCTTAGCAGTGTGTACTTTTAAAAGTCACTGGTAAGTAGCACTGCAGGAATGTAAGGAGAAATAAGGGCTCCTTCTTCAGGTACAGATTCTTCTCAAGGAGAAGAAACCTGTACCTATACAGGTTGTTTGTGCCAACCTTCATATACATAAATTGCATTAGTTTTGCTTACATGTGTGCTGTTAGAAATGTAGACTAAGCTTTGATAACCACTGACCTAAACATGTTCCAAACACTAATCTGTTCTCTTTCTTAGAGATAATTTAGGACATTATTCACTCAAAATAGAAAGAAAATGTCTTAAATATGATCCAGTACACCACAGATACAATGTTTTGGGCTTTTTTAATTGAAATTACTGTAATTCACATTATTTATACCTGAAATACGTGTAACATCTGGAATAAAATTCTTTCAAATCAGTAAACACCCTTTTCTACATGTTA
The DNA here is from genome assembly GCA_013397865.1 of Struthidea cinerea. Lineage (NCBI taxonomy): Eukaryota > Metazoa > Chordata > Aves > Passeriformes > Corcoracidae > Struthidea > Struthidea cinerea. The sequence goes on along the minus strand of VZTI01002341.1, from coordinate 809,085 downwards.
TTTTATCTGCAGCCAGTGCACTGGAAAAAACGTCTGTATACAGAGGCTTTGGGCTTCAGACATGGAACTGGACAAAATATTTCTTCACAGTTTAGCCACTTGACATGTGTGAATAGTCTTCATTCTCCTTTTGCTCTCAAAACATCTTTCCCAAACTCTGTGTCACTCTCACAGGTCCTGTCTTCTTGTCCCTGTGTATAATATTATCATTACCTGAAGTAAAGAAATGAAACAAAATCTAACTGCATTAGACTGCAGTGAAACTGGGGCAAGGGAAAGAGAAATTAGGCCCTGATTATTTAAAGTACAGCTGTGACGGAAATGAGGAAGGAAGGAGAAATGTGGGAGGATGAGTAACAAAACCAGAGAAGTGTATGGAAACTACTGAATTTTCTCAGGGGCATTCTCCACCCCATAACACATATTTGGTAACTTTGCAGATCACCAACATAGTTACACAAAATCTTTCTCTCTCTCTCCCATTATACCCAGTATGGGTTTCACCTATGTAACACTGACCTCCCTGCAAGAATCCTAGTGTATCATTTGAACTAGTAAATGGAGATGTCTGAAATTTCTGGCAAAACAACTTTAACTCACATTTAAGATGTCTGACAGGAGATTAAATTCTTCTAGTTAGTTAAGCCTGGGGCAAACTACTATGTTTTCCTGGGCTAAACTTTCTTTCAGGAAAGGAAACTTTGCAACTGGCCTAATCCTTTGAGCTCTCAAGCAGGGAATTTTCTTTGTTCTCACAGGATGTTTCTCAGCAAGCAAATGTATTTATAGTAAATAGAGTAAGATACAAAATTAATTTTAATTTGCCTCATTGATAAGTGGGATAAAATATATAAACAATAAGAGGAATGTCTTCAAAAGCTTCCCAACTGTAATAATATTCATTTTTTTAAAGTAAAGAGTCTCCACCTTCTGAAAAGCAGACTCTAAATTTTTCAATTCAAGTCCAAAATACTAAGAGGAAAAAAAATCTCAGTATTTAGGTCGAAATATGGGTGAAGAATTTAAAAGGTTCTAGCTGTAACATCCAACAAAGTCACAAACAAAACTCCTCAATTTTATCTATATTCAATTTGCTTACATATTTGCAGTCACATTTCAAAGGAATTTTAATGAAAATTCTAGTTTAGGACATGTGGTGATTGGTAAATAAAAAAAGGCAGTGTAAGAGAAATAAACAAATGCAAAAGTTTCCCTGGACATGAATTAGTTTTGTAAAGAAATCAATTACAGTTTATATTTAGTCACAAAACTTTTTCACAGGCTAACAGCTTGAGAGCAAGTGTAGGCAGCGGGTCTAGAAACTTTGGGCAATATTGTATCCAGATGTGCTTTCGCGCTGGATGTGGAGTCCAGAAATTAAGATTTTTTTATGTCATTTAAGACCCTATTTAAGACCCCATTTAAGAGATTATGACCCCATTTAAGGTGAGACATAAAGGCTCAAAGCCTGATGCTCAGACTTCCGTTCTTCAAATGAAGATTTGCTGAGGGCTGATACTTGTGAATCAAGCCTGCTCTGTGCCAGTGTAAAATAATATGTAGAAGCAGTGCGTGAACACGAATGAGCAGCATGGTGACAGTAACACAGTACAAAAATGTGAGCAGGAGTGTTACTGCGTGGTGACCAAAGCTCTGCCTGCAAGGGCGAGGAGAGAGCCTGCAGGGACGTGCCATAGATACCAATGGGTTGCAGTGGGACTCTGGGCCCTGTGTGTGTGGTGGCCACATGCCTCTGCTGAGACCTTCCTTTATCTTGGCATAACTGGGTATGAAACCTCATAGTCCACTGGTAACCAAAATCTATACAGGCATGTGCACGTGTTTGGTAAATGGATGTGAACTGTGTTTGAAGATGCTGCAATTATCACAGCTAGTTCTTACATTTCCCCCTTAGTTATTTGAAAGCTATTTAACACTTTTGAAACTCTCCTCTTTTACACCTTCAAACAGGCATTAAAAAAATAAAACATGTTTATAAAAATTGACATTGTGCTTAGACTTTCAAAATGACAAAATGGGCATGTCGGGCAGAAATATGCTCTCCAGGGAGACTCAACACCAGCTAATATTATACTCTGATTTTTAATGGAAAATTATATGCCTTCCAAAGAAAGGGCTCGCTTATTTGCTTATCTGGGCTATCTTTCCGTTAAGAACCCTGTTTAAAGTCAAGAGATCCTTAGACTGCAATAGTCATAGCATGAGTAGAGTGATAATGTAGGCAAAGAGAAGCTTTCAATTATTTATCAAATACAGGAACCAACAGCTGTTCTCTCACTTTTTCTCCTTACATTCTTCTGGAAGAACAGGGAAATAACTAATCACCCTGCCTGGAAGTTACTGCATTGAAGTCCTTTAGCCATGTGCATTCCTTGAGGAGTGAGCTCTGAACTACTGGAAGGTGCTCCTGTACAGACTGTTACAAGATAATTGTCAGCTCATGTGTCTCAGCATAACTTGACTTTTTCAGCATAAAAATCACTAAGAAATGCAGAATAACTTAACTGGTGAATCATTGGCCTGTTGAATGGTACATTTCTCTTGCACTGCATATATTTAAATCTGGCTGGTTATAACCAATGTAGCATCCTTGCAAACATGGCACTGACACAGTCTTTATTAAGGTAATTATGTAAAGTACATCTCTGAATTTACTCAGTCATTGTATCTTGTTTTGTGACAGAAATATTTGATTTAGACTGTGTGATTATGCCAGCACAGGAATACATGTCAAGCTTTAGTCTATTTGAATATTTAACTTCAATTCACTTAATGTGATGTACACAGAGAATATGAAGTAGTCTTGATACTGTTACATATAAGTGGTGTTTTGGAAAGCTGCCATACCTAAACAGAATTCATACAAAGGGAAAAAGAGGCTTCAGCATTTCAGTTGTAATGGAAGGAAAGGTCCACAGAGAGAAGGCCCTGCACTGGGCACAGTTGCATGATGAAATCATGTAGATTACTTCAGGCTGGATGCTGGCTCATCACTGCTCAGAAGGGCACCTAGAAAGTTTTGCCTTTATGAATAGGATAGACTCTGAGGAACAGAGTAACAATTAGCAGTTAGCAAACTAGACATTGCTAGAACACTACTGAGACATCTCTTGGGGCAATTCGTTTCAGGAGCAAGGTTCATTCCTCAGAGCAGTGTGTACATCACTGCCTATGGGAAGAGGAGCGTTGTTAAACTTCTCTAAGGAAATGCTCTGGAAGAGTCCTTATACACTGACATATTTCCCTGGAAAATGCCAAGTGTCAGAACGAAACGAAAAAGACCAGAATATACAGAATAATATCATCAGTCTTTGATAATGGGAATAAGAAAATAGAAGAAAAATGGATTTTAAGGAGAAAGAAAAGGATTAATTGAAAAAGAATCATTATATTGACATGCATTTTAGCATGTGAAATCTTTACTGTACCTAACTAGAAATGAACACTGAAATTTCACTCCTGAGTGTTTCTGGTGTATATAGTAACTACTGTTGGAAAGGAAATGCTGAAATTTTTTACTTAGAATGAATTTTGAAAAATCAATAACAGAAGGAAATAGAAAAATAACTAGTTTGTGAGACAGATATATCTGCCCCAGACATATAGCCACAGGCAAATTTGAGTCCCTAAAGAGTAACTGAGCAAAAATAGGGACACAAATTCCTTTACATTTTGCGAGGTGCAGCTTTCCACCTGTCACGCAGAGCACTCACTGCCAGCAGTCAAGAGGCAGACAGGAGGGAGTGTTCTGCTGTGCTCTGATAATGCTGAGGATGATGGACACAGGGCAGGAAATGTGGCAAAAGCACCAGGATGCCATTTGTCAGCCAGAAGTACAATATATAACCTAATCTCTATATTAGAGTTTGTTATGTCTCCCTCTTTCACTGCTCCTTTCCCTTCCTGTTGCCCATTTAAGATATTTCATCTTTTTGCATATTTTCCAAGAGTATGCTGACTTTCTGAAAATCTGTGCTGTAATCTGAATTTAAAACGCTAGAATCATGGCAAAACAAAATGTCAGGTGACAGACATTTCAGATTCTCAAAGAGCAGCAAAACCTGCCTGGATTCCTTCTATTGCACTTTAGAAAACTATAATGTGAACATCTGTGCTCAGACCAGTCAGGCTCATTTTATCACCATAAATTAAGAGAATCAACACTTTTAGAGTTTGATGGGATTCACCCTGTGAATGTCTATGCTGTGGTGAATCCTGTCATAGACATGACTCATTCCCTTCATGGATGGCTGAAGGAACCAAGGGTGATGATCTTGGATATAAACCTGTACCTTGCAGGTATCCCAAGTTAAATGAAATGACCCTTGCCGAGGTTGTCCAGTGTGAGCAGATAACTCATACATGTTTTGTGCCATTTTGTTTTGCAGCGTCCCAGTGAAGGGTTAGCAGCTAAGGGGTGTTTAATAGTGTCTGCTTCAAAATGCTTTTCATAGTAGCAATGGAGGATATGTGAGAGCAGCCATAGTACCTACAGTGAGTGCCAAGTCTTCCTTTCCCATGAATAGCTAGTTAAGTCAGCACAGCATTTCTTCAAACTAACTAGAAGCCTATGAGTATCCCTACAAATAACACAAGCTCAGCTTTTAGAAGGAATGGCATTGTTAATTGAGTGCAGATGGTTTAGGTTGCCGATCAGCTAAATAATCAGATAAGTAAGAGTGACCTGATGCAGAGGAAATTACAACATCAACATACAGAAAATTGTTGTTGTTCCTATGTAAATTAAATGACTGTAATTCACTCTGCTATGTGTGTGTATTTAGTCACAGCTGGCTAAAGGATATAGGCATTCCAGACCATTCAGCTCAGGTACTATTTCTAACTGCTGCTCCTCTGGCATGTAGATGAGATCCGTAAAATCCTCAGTTTCTGTTTGTTTTCTTTTTCCTTTCCTTTCCCCTTTCCCCTTTCCCCTTTCCCCTTTCCCCTTTCCCCCTCCCCTCCCCTCCCCTCNACATTGCCAAATGAAAATCTTTCTTTACTCAGAACTGATCCTAAAGGGTGTAGGACAGTCTTTTGCAAAGTAGAAAATATTAACTGAAAGGCTCATTGCCTGAAGTCCTGCACTGTGCTACCACAGGTCAGCTATGAGATGGGCTGGTCCAAACTTCCAGCTTGTCCCTTTTGAAAGAGAGCATCCTCTCCTCTCCTCTCCTCTCCTCTCCCCCTTTCTTTCCATGGAGAGTCATGCGCAAGCTACTTTATCTACCATAAATTGAATAAACCTCAAATATATAGCTTGAATATTCATGGTTTATAATAAATACTAAAGAGTAAACAGATATTAATATGGTTGCTCAGTTCCAAGACAGGGAAATTCAGAGGAGAAATGTAGTAGTTCACTGGCGGTAGGTCCCATAAAAATAATTAAAATAACTCACTTGTGCCCAGGTCCTTAAGACCAACAGTTACACTGAATTATTTTATTATAGATAGAATATAAAAGGCTCAAGAGTAAAACCCATACGTGACATGAATGATGACAACTTCATTCTCACTGTTGTTGCTGGCCTGAGTGAACGGAAGTGTCCTGCAATCATCCTACTGATTACAAGACAAAAGCCAAGCTTAGAGGCGGGCTTGTCAGTCTTCCTGGGTTCCTCTGAGATCACATGCCAGCTAGCAGCCTCCTCCACTAAAAAGGGTTTCATTTTCTCCAATATGGGGCAATGCTTCTGGCCTTGTTTTTAGGATCTCCCATCTACCCTTCTATATGAGTATAACAAAAGCTGAGAAGAAATGATTTCTCATCTCATTTCACCTTTTAGTCTCCTTTAGACTTTTCCTCACTGTGCCATATGAAGCAAAAAGATTGATTAGGCTTATTGCTTCACAGCTGGTTGCTTACATAGCCTGTAAGGGCAAATGCCTGCTGCTTATGGGCAAGTGCCTGGCTGCAGGTGCCAGGCTGTCTGGATCTCCGAAGATGGACCTAAGCTGATCAATAAACCCTAGAATCTCTTCTCTCAGTTCCACTTTGCTTCTGAGAAAATAAAACTCCGTGGGTTGCATTCACTGTCCATAATGAGGATGTCTACAAGGTAATGTTCATACTAGTCATTGAGGTGCCTTTCATCTTGGGTGTAATTCAACTCATCCTGTCATAGATATCCATAAACCAGGAATGTGCTTTTGCATGCTTCTTTCTCTCCATTGACAATCTCTTCAGCCTTTAGGGAGAGACTTGGGTGATATTTATCTATATTTAAAGACTAATGATGTTAGTGTGTTGTTTTTAATAGCCTTCGTATCTTCCCTGACCAGAATCAAGAATAATGTCTGTCCAAGGCTCCTCTATGTGCCCAGTGGAAAGATCTGGAGGTCTATTGTACCTTGAAGGTTTTTAACTTAACATTTCTACTGCTAGATGATAGAGCTTTTGGTGGTTCCCAAAAATACCTGCATTGTTTTAAACATTCCTTTAGCAACACACAACAATATAGAAATTACTTGTCAGGAATGACTGACATAAGGTAAAAAATAAAAAATAATTTCATAATTTCATATAAAAATGTGTGTTGAGCACTGCCTAATAACATGAATACATGAGTTGTTATTTATTTTCCTCCTTCATACACAGCATTATTTCCACTTACATGAAATGGTGTGTTCCAAGATTTTTATCTAATTTTTATCTTGAAAGCAGTTGAAATAGCCTCTCCAGATGTTATTAAATAACCAAAGCATGCTGTAATCAAACAGTCTAATTCCCTGGAAAGAAAAATAATTTCCTGTATCTTATTTACATATCTCTAATTTCTTATAAAGCTTACAAAAGAGACTTATGACAATGGCAGTTTATGCTGTTTTCCCACTTAACAACAAATAGTTCAAATTCTCTGCTGGTATTAACCCCATTCACTCCCATCAACTCTCCTCCAGGGAATCCTGTATGAACAAATTTGAGTACAAGTGAGTTTGTCACTTTGTAGTGTAAGGATTTAGTTATCCCACAGGAAGACTATAGGATGCTGGGTAGAAAATAGACATAACCCTTGCTTCTTTGAGTCTGAGAGCACAGGGACAAATAAATGCATCTCTTCTAAGAGAACTAGTTGTGTGTTTACTTTCTTAAAAGCTAGCAGGCTGAACAGGCCTTTAATTGGATAATATAAATTTTGTGCATTCCACCGTTACCATTATAAGGGCAGCTTCCTTTATATATTCTGAAGCTGTAACTTGTACCAATAAAAAGCAATTTAACGTTTGAAACTAGTGGTCTCAAAACATTTACAGACTTAGACAGTTCCAAATAATGTAGTCAAAATTAAATTAATTTTCAAAGATAAAATTTGAAAGAGCTATTTCTTTTCTCTAGTCCTCCTTCACTCCATGTACTGTTTTTGTCCCTATCACAGAATAGTACAAAGCTAAGAAGAACAGAAACCAGACCATAAAATAAAAGTACACGTGAATAGCTATCTAGCTGACATAGCAACTCAACCTGAAACCTATCATTTGTAGCTGGATACCAGTGGGCAAAATGTAGTTTAGAGTGCAGTAGGTACAGTGACATTAGAAGATTTTTATGCTTTATAGCTGTGAATGTACACAGCAAACTTAAAGATTTCTTTCTCTTAAAGATGTTCTGTGTGTGAACATGTAATCTCAAATCTTGACCTCCAGAATAACACAAAAGAGAGGAGAAGAAAACAAAGGAAAAAAAAAGAAATTCTGCAAAAAGTCCTTTATTTCTCAAGGGGACACAGGGCAGTTTCTGTAGCCTAACACTGGAATATGAAATGTGAGAACTTCTCTCCTCTTTTTCCCTATGCATCATTAAAGGCCAGATCCAGTTAGCCTTCTCTCAACATTTATTCCCTTGAGCTCCTCAGAAATTAGTTCTGTGATATCCTATTTCAAGAATTTCCCATTTGTTGAAATGATGCCTCATTAATGCTAGATGAAGTCCTGCAATAATGTCATAACTCAGCAGACATAACTCCTGGGACTTAGTTTACCCTGTGTTGTTGCTGCAAAATAACATGCAGATTGTTTACCGTGAGCAATCACTCCCAGTTCACTTTGCTGACCTATGTCCTGTGAGATTAACAGACATTATAAACCTCAAGTGCATTACCATTTGAGAGCTTTCATCTTAGAAGTTGTATAGTCTCAGGGAAAGACATTCATTAAAACCAGCTCATACTCAGAATGCGTAAAATTTATCATTAATGTTCTTTAAAGATCAGAAAGATAATTAAGGAAAAATTCTGTAGTAATAATTAATAGTAATGGTTTAGATTTATAAAGCAATTTTATTGTCAGTATTCCAAAGTATATTAAGAACATGTTGAGTAAAAGTGTTCATACTTGGTGTTGCAGGAAAACATAAATATCACTGAAAGACAATTTTGAATAATTGACAGACTATATGCAGTGTATTATCCTTTTAATTAATCCTTTTAAAATTTCCACTAAAATATTATTATTACTGATTCTCCTAAACATGGTCAAAAATGCCCAGGCACCAAATCAGGCCTCAGTTAATGTAACATTACTCAAAATGGGGACTCAGAAATGTCATAAAGATAGTGATTTTTGGACAAAGGCATGGTGCAGATATTATGAAGCCATTTTCCTTTTCCTTTTCTTGCATTTCCAGGATTCTTCACTGGAAATGCTCCATTTTGCCCTGAAAAATAAAGGAGTTTTCTCATTCACCTCTTAACCTTGACAGCTAATAAGCAAGGTTTTTCATGAAAAGCTGCCTTTCACAATTTGCCATGTTCTTACGGGAAAACTGGATCTTTAAAAGACAATTTTCCACAAGAGACAGAGCATACAGTTTTCATTCCTCTGCAAAGGCCAGTAACATAAATGCCACACCAGAGAAAATGACAGCCTTTGACAGGAACATCCAGCATCACAGCCAGATAGTGTGAAAACAGCCCAAGAACTAATGACTATACAAGCTAATCACCACAGACAGGTCTAACCAGAAAAACCAATTATCCTGAGAATCCGTTTCTTCCTGAAATGGATTCTCAGGAAAAGATCCACTCTTTAGTCCTACCCCACGACCGAAAATTTCCACTCACTTCAGCAGACACTGAAAAGGGTGTAATTCATATTTAGGACTATATGTTTATGCAAGTGACAAAACTGAATTCCTGATGTATGCTGTTCCTTTTAGCACTGCAGAGCCAACAAAGCTCAAGAGGGAGTTAGATATGAGGCAGGCTTGTGCTTCATCAGCAGATCTGTCTCCTCCTTTCTGATTGCAGTTTCCTTATGGCTGATGATGATAATGAGCCAGGAAAAAATCACAGCTGTTGTTCCAAAAAGCCCTTTTAGAACAGGGTAAATCCAATCCAGTATCACTGGCAAGTCAATTAACATGAAATGATCTGATGCTGATTTTGCAAGCTTATTTTTTAGGGGCTATAAAATATTCAAGAATAAGGATATACACTATAATGTCTGTCTGTAGATAGAATCCCATTTATGTCCTCTGCTTCAGAAAATATTTCAGCTTCCCTTTGTTTTAATTTGTCCAGTTTTCAGAAATTTCGATAAGGATAAAAAATGCTCCCTGACCGAGAGCATAGAAACGGAGGGGTTGCTTTTCATATGCACAGTCTCCATTCTCAAGATCCCACATCTGCAAATTTTCTTTTTCATTTAACTTTACACGAAATTATTTACATAAAATATAATATATTGCTTTCCAGTATAATATTTTAGGGATATAGAAATGGCAGAAGGAGTTTCGTGAGCTTGAGCAGAAAAGCATGACTGCCTTGGAAGGCAATAACAAAGAAGATAGGGAAGCAAAGGCTACTGCAATGCTGCCACTTGCTGCCTGAAGAGCAAAGAGCTGCTCTGAGCAACTACCATGCATGTTCTGCCTTCCAGTGTCTGATAATTGCTCAGAGCAGAAGCATGAAGTTGTGTTACTGGGAGCTGGGTGATCTCTAACGTTAGGAAAACAGTATTTTTTTTTTTTTAATCTCCTGTAGCTATTGAGGGCCTAAGGTCTTCAGAGCAGGGATTGACTACTGCTGTGAGGCTTCATATAACATGAGTGAGATTTCTAAGTACCTAATTAATTATTAATCGTAATAATAGAATAGTCAAAACTTATGAAGATGCAGGGAGTCACAGGGTTACACTTGGCTGTGCAATCTTAAGCCATTGTTGTTTTCATAATGGAGGTGGGATTAAACAGTAAAAAAGGAGTTGTATGTAGAGGAGATAAATGGCAGTTTTGATGGAAGGTGACATGTCCTGTGGAATGAAAGTGAGCTGAAAATATCAATGTTTTCTGGTTCTTTAGGGTCTTGTGATAATCTAGAGCTGTTCTGAAAATAAAATTATGAAAATTTGGAATAACTGCAGAATATAAACTACTGAATACCTATGTCTGCCTGTGTTCTGCAGACTTCTGACTTTTTTTTGCCCCATGAAAATTTATTGTTGAAAATTACAGCTGGTGATGTTTGGAAATTTCCTCTTTACAAATCAGAAACTGAAAAACAAGGAGACCCAATTCTACACTGACAAAGCATCCAGCTTTCACTGAAATTGATTTAACTGATTTCAGTGGCTAAGTACAGTTGAAAATACGTAATGTAAAGCCATCTGACCAAATCTCAAGGGTGCTGTGTTACAGCAAGGATCTGAACTTTACCTTGTGGAGTTCAAGGTTGTTATCCAATTTGTTTGAAGGTTGAATCCAGAATATTTCTTTAAATGTTGGCAGTCACTTTGTTTTACCCAAGAATAGAATCCAACTATTTATTCTTGAACATGGACAATTAAATGGTAATATTTGTGGGCTTTTAACAGAATTCAGTTTAATTAAATAAATACATCTATCACATAAGCCACGAAGACCAGACTTTATGAGCAGTTAAAGTCTTAGGGACGTAAATAGACCTAATGATGTACTAGACCTTAGTGTCTGTGTTTGCCATCAGCAACTATTTGTTATCTCAGTTGGCATTTACTGTAGCTGTACAGGCACAGAAAAGCAGAAAAAACCCACTTTCATTCTAACTGTGTCAGTAACAAAATGTTTAAAGCCCTTTCACAATGAGTATTTCATTGTTAGAAAAAAACTTTTCAAACAAGCAACCTGTTAAATAGGCTAAAACAACAGCAGTTACCTAAATTCTGGCAGATATATGGAAAATCTACATTTGCACTTAATTTATTCTGGAGCCAAAGACCTAAATGCATGTGTTTTCAGTTGCCATTTGTTTTATTAGTTCTTTCTATTTATTGCTTTCCAATCATAATCGAGTGATATCTTGTCTGACAGAGCAGTTTCCTGCATTATGTATTTAATGTAAATGTTGCATTTTTTCTGAACATGTGGGTTTAATGATGTTTTTGAAAGACTTCTCTTTGTAGCTTCTCCATTGTGTGGCTCCAAAGAAATAGGGAGAAGTGAGAATATGAGAGAGATAGAGCGTCTTCAGATAGCTTTGCTAGATATCTTCTACAACTTTCTGACTCACCACTCTGAAAAAAACACTGCTTGTTTTGACTGCATCCATTCTCAGGGTTTCATGCCCTTTTAAGCTCCGCTAGTCTCTGGATGATGACTGATTGCTGTTCTGAGCTTCAGGAATGCCCAACTATTTATCCCGTGTCTGACAGCTGGCAGTGGGACTCCCACAGTCAATGCAACAACCTACCCAGGCCTCTGACATGTCACTTGGGCACATCCCCAATCATGTATGACTGGGTCTGGAGATTGGGTTTCTAATTGCAGTCCAAGGACTGAATGACACAGCGTTTGCTGTGTTTTGAGAAAAACAGAGATCTAGTCCTCTGGACTCAAAATGCATGACTTCAGCATAAGAAGTAAGTAGAAGTCGTGCCTATGGCTATTTTAGCAATGTAACATGTTATGTGACATATTAGGAAGGGCTTTGAAGGGAGTGAGTTGGTGCTAATCACTTAGAATCCATGCTTCACATATTTTGGGCAGGTTTTAGACTACCAGCAGCCATTAAGCAGCAGATCCTGTGGAGGCAGGGTAGCGTTGTTACTGTGCCAGTCTTCTTCCTGTGCAGAAAGTCATCACTGCACAACCGAAACCCACAGACTTTCAGCCTATACACTGATCCCCTCTCTCAACCATTCCAGACCTTTCCAAGGAAAGATGAGAAAAACAGAGTAATGTTTTACACATGTCCACCGATACTCCTCCTGAAGGAGATACTGGGCCATCTTTTGAAAGAGACCAAGGGCATAAAAACTCTAATTTTTGCTGTGTGTGGGGGCCCTCAGCCCTGATGGACAGGGACTGTGTGCTGAGTCTGACCGCAACCATTCACGCGCTGCTGGAGCCACAGCTGGTGATATCTCTCTATCTTGTTCCTTATTTCTCTATCTCCTTTTCTATCTTTCTCCTTCTATCTCTCCTCTCTTAGGGTAATCTTAGATCCCAGAATGCCTATAGACCACTTCTTCCCGTTATGTTTTTTCCAGTTATGGTTTTTCCAGTTACAATTCCAGAGCTGTTAAAAATAAAAGCTGTTGTTGTTGCTATAATCAGTTATTGAACATTTTTTTTTCTGTAATCTCCTCCAAGAGATCCTTTTGTGAAGAACCCAGTTGTCCTGACTCAGAGGTAGGTCACGACAGGGGTCAGCTGACCAGTCTGTTTCCCCTCCCAGCTTCTTGTGCACCCCCAGCCTCCTCACCAGTGGGGTAAGAGCAGATAAGACCTTGGCACTGCACAAGCACTGCCCAGAAATAGCTAAAAAAAATCCCTCAGCACTGTTTACAGGACAAATCCAAAAGATAGCACCATGCAAACTGTGACAAAGAAAATTAGCTCTATCCTAATCAAAACCTGTTGCTGTGAGCGACACTGACGGCAAGGAATGTCACGAGTAAGTTCAGAAGGGAAAGCAGTTCTGAATCTTTATTAATTAATTAATTCATCTTTTTATAACATGGTTCGCAAAGAGTGTTTTGGCATAAGACAATTGGGTGCTCGGCCATCCACCCCTTGAGGGGATTGGTCAAGCTCTAAGACACTTGTTTCAAAATATCAGAAATCTAGAACCATAACAACCTTGCATAACAAACCCAGGTGCAAGATAAAGAACTCATAGCAATGTTTTTCATAGCTTCTGTGAGAACTGCAAAGTTCTCGCAGAACGCTGCAGAAAAGCTGAAAGATTTCTCTACCAAAGCTTTTCAGCATCCACAAAAACCAGTACCAATCTTTTCTTCAGCTTCTTTTCTCATTTCAACATATTCCCAAATGTTCTATCATGTGGGTTTTCAGACTATCATGCTGCTTCTATGCATGTAATTGAAGACTCCAGAATCACTATTTGAATATAAGCTGAGTATATTTACCTGCACTCCAAGAAGTACACAGTTTTCCTTTCTGAGCTGTACCTCATGTTCCCCCTCTCACACCCTGTTGCCAGTGTGCTGGCTGCCAGTGCCAGCAGAAGGCAGCACCAGAAGCTATCCCAGGGTGAGGATGCTGAACTTAAGGGCAGTGAAGTTCTAATTAATGCACCAACTATACCGGGCTTCTCAAGTTCTTATCCATTCTTATGTACACTCTTCTGCTTCCCTTTTTCCACTTACTTCGCTACCCTCACTCTTTTCCTTACCTCTGAACATCTGGCCAGGCACCACTCTCATTATTGCTCCTAAAGGCTTGAGTGACAGATTTGTGACTCTCTATACATCCTTTTCTTTGGCTAGTGTAGAAAGACCCAGGTAATTGTTCCTTCACTGGTCAAATATCTCATATGGAGAGCTATTTTTATGAACAAGAGAAGGCATGGTGGAGGCCATGAGCACTTGGAAGAAGTTGCTGTAGTTTGCAGTAAGGTATTACCTCAAAGACAGAGGTAATGAGCAGTAGCTTGGATGGTGATTGCCTCCTGAGGCTTGCACTTTGCAATTTGCTGTCACCCCAAAAATTGTCTCATACGGAAAAAAAATGAAGGGCTGAGACCTCTAGGTGAAAGAATGTGTGTGTATAAATATGTATTTAGGCATGTAAAAAGATTGTCTGCAGAGGCAACTAAGGTGAGGAAATGGATGAAGACAGCTAGGAAGAAACTTTGCTCATTAGATTCATAAGAGTGAGCTTTGAAGGCTTGGAGGAAGTGGTGCTGCACTGTAGCTTTGATGTATGAAGCAAACAATTTATAAAACATGCAGGCAATATTTGATTGCATTTGTGCATAGGAGTGTAGTTATGCATATCATGCAGGTACCATGGCAGATGACATATAATGAAGGGACTGGGGGACTGAATAGAAAACTACCCACTGAAACACATGGGAAAAATGTCACTGAGCAAATGCATAATGCTTTTTTTGTGGCTCTTTCACAGGGAAAATACTATGGGAACTCCAGAGTGCAAGTATGAGTGGTATATTATAGACCTGCATTGAAATCTCATCCTGTTTTGAAGATCACCTGTTTTCAAACTATGAGCATCATATTACATTAGTACATGTCTGTAATTTTGTTCCTTTAAAAACAGCAAAGAAGCATCTCTCAGTTCTTATGCAAATATGGAGCAAAACCTCAGTTTAGAAATTATCAACAGTTACAATAGGAAATGCACCATGATTTCACTGAGTAATTTTCAGAAGATATTGGTATGATTGGGATGCACTACAGGTAACATTTTCTCTTCCTAAAAAATAGTACATTAATTTCTTGAGCTCAAACTATCACAGTTGATTTAGTTAAGTACAACCAAAAAGAGTAAACCTGTAAAATACTTAGTGCAATAGAGCTGGCACAGTAAATCACAATGAGCACCTGAAGTGATCAAAACTTTATGGCCTTTTCTGAAGGAAATTGAAAAAATATAACTAGGGATGCCAGAAGATCCAGTGTCTGAACTTTGTATCTCAGGTAATTAAAAAAATTCAGTGGCTAAAGACAGCTCCTATTTTTGCAAGACATAAATCCATGAGATTGAAATTCTGTCTCTCCTGAAATTTCGACATGTTGAAATACTTTTTTTTATCATGTTTTTAACCTCTTTGTTTAGCTTTTTTTTTTTTCAGTGGAAAGGAAACTGATTTATGCTTATGTCCATTAAAACTTTTTCCAAGATGTTACTACAATAGTTCTTTTCAATTTTTGTCTGAAACAGATTTTCAGGAAATAAATATCCCTAGAGGAAGGTGAAAGATAATAAAGGAAAAATTCACTCCTTTCAGATACACCTTGTGACAAACATACATTTTCCCTTTTTTTGTCATTATTTGCAATAATGTAACCTTACATGATCAATAAGCCTGTTTGATCTGCTATGAATGGACAGTTGTACTTAACCAAAAATTGTATTTGTGATTGATATTTGTGATTTGGATTAGTTAGGCTAGGAGATTCTATGCAATAAAATATCAATAAACACTAAAGAGGTAACTTGAAAACACAGTCAGTAAAGCAAATGCAGTGTTTATGATATATGTTTCAAAGTTATGTTTTAAAATAAGGATCAATTCTTTAATAAGTTGTTTTCTATTAGAGATGTAATTACAATTTACTCCCACTTGTCTAAGTTTGACAAGATCAGATTCCCACTTATCATACAACAAAAGTCCTGCTCAGCTATTAACATCATGGGAAATGAATTTATAGGCACTTTGTCAGGCCCTGTAGTTAGAAGAGTCAGCAAAGCTCAAAAACTCATTCATGTTTCCCATGAGCCTTTCCCCTCTCTTCCCCCCTCCCCTCTAACTGTCTCTAACAAAAAGCTGGGGCTGTGTTTGCTGTGCACTGTGAACTGTTTCACTGCTGGCAATTAAAAACAAAGGAAATCAAACCTTTGTGGGAATTTATGAAGTGGTAATAAATCCAGTACATGCCATCCACATGCTTTTCAAACCTCTTCATGAAACCTCTGTTTTTTTGTTCTAGGATAAAGAGCATGGAGTCTGCTAACTACAATTGCTTAAAAGAAGGAAAATCACTATGTCATGCAGTGTTCCTCCTCTTCTCCCTGTCTCCCCCAAATCCCAACTTTATAACAGGAGATTGGGAGGGGGAGGGTAGTTCACCAGAACAACCGAAATGCTATAAAAGTTGAAGACTATAGATGACAAAAAGCTGTGTTTGCTCTTGTCAGACATAAGAATAAACTAAGGAAAGGCCCAATTAAAAGTAACCAAGGCAGAGTACAGTTGCACAGAAGGGTACAGAAGAAGTGGGAATTTAGGCTATTATAAATACAGAGTCATAGTGCTTACACTATTATACCTTGAAGTGAAATAGAATCATTGCAACCAGCTCCAATGTTTGGCCCAAAGTCTGACTTAATTAGATCAGAAGGCAAAGGAGCAAAGTTTGCAGTTTGCTGTGCTAGTGAATATC
The DNA here is from genome assembly GCA_013397865.1 of Struthidea cinerea. NCBI lineage: Eukaryota > Metazoa > Chordata > Aves > Passeriformes > Corcoracidae > Struthidea > Struthidea cinerea. The sequence continues at coordinate 792,717 of VZTI01002341.1, read as the reverse complement.
TTGGAGAACATGAAAAACTCCATTCATGTTTCAAGACTTGCCTTTGGCATTGTAGGGAGAACAAAAACTGTCTTACCAGTTGAGGACTTCCCACTCACAGAGAGTTATAGGCTGCATGCTTGGAGGACAGCTTGGACTTGGCCAGGATGAGAGGGAGGGAATCAGCCCAGCCTGTGCTGTTCTCTCACAGCTGTCAGCTGGAACTTCCCAGGGGATGTTCTGCCAGCTCCCACAGGCCAGGCTGAGGGGTCTGAGGCTTCATATATGCTCTGGAGACTAAGAAAGGAAAAAGGAAGTCTGGTTTGCTAGCTATTGATTTTGTATAACACTTGGTAAAGCATTTAGTGAACTATCTTCTCTATATTTATCATGTGATTAGCATGCACAGTTCTGTAACAGAGCTAGTGTCATAACTACAGGAAGCAGAGAGAGTGCCGGCTAAAGGCATCAGCCCCTCCAAGCTGAAAATTTTGATAGAAGGATCAAGCACTGAAGATGAATACTTTTCAGGGAGAGTACAGCTGAGGTAAGAAGGCAGCAGCAAATAGTCTTTGCTTCAGTCCTCTAAACCAGGCACAAGGGAAATATGGACTTCATGCCCTGGCTGACAGGGTTGATAAACCAGCATGGCACAGGGACTTGGTGACAGCCCATGTCATGGATAATACTGCATCTTTTCAGAAATTGTCCTTTGCCTGCATCCTTGTCTTACTCATTGTAGGTTTTCTCTGTTCTGAAAGACATAAGGCAGAAGACCTCCTGATAGCAAAACTATGAAATTTGCTTTGTGAACTTTTTTCAAAGCCTCAAAGTGTTTTTTCTGTTTTGTTTATTTTTTTTTTTATTTTTTTTAAGATAAAAACTTAATCTTTCTAAAACAGCTCTTCTGGCATGTGCACATTCATTCATTCATCAATTCCATAACACAGCTTTCACTCGTTTCTCATTTCTTCTTCAAGCCCCACTTCAAGTCAGAGATTAATTGATAGCAGTAATAAGTTGCTATCATGTCTCCAATGGCTGTGGGAGGGAATTGAGACTGTTTGACAGTAGGATTCAGTAGTGCTATTTTGGAATATGTGAATTGTCAGAACACTAATACTGGACAGCACAGATAGCTGATGGGCAGAACCATTCCAATACATGCTATTTTTGATTATTTCAGCATAAAAATAACTCTGGGTTTCACAGTTATGTGCTGCTGCTGGAAACTTTGATGCTCAGAAATGAGGAACTGTGTTTTAGTTTTAAGGGAGACTTCTCTACTGGATACTGACATGTTAGGCCATTTCTTCCAGATCGGAAACCTTTTTTGCTGATGTCTCCACCACCATGTTTATGTCAAGCCTCTCTGCTCTCCCAGCTCCTCAGCCAGGTGTTCACACTCATCCTGTTTTATCCAACATAATTTCTTCCCACTCTAGCTCTCACCTCCCTAACCCCAGTGTCTCTTTGCTGACTCCCACCACATTCTCCTGATCCATTCAGCCTTCCCATATGATTTGTCCTAAAAGAGCTCTTCAATTCTTTACCACACTGTCCTGCTCAGGTTCCTTTCCAGACAAGGATCTGCCTTGTGGACCTCTCCTAACTCATGAACTTTATCCCATATACTTCCTTTTGGACTTTCATTTCTTTCTTTCCCACTCAGAATTTTCCAGAAGTCTTTATGCTTTCAGAACTGCTTCTTCTCCTTTCCTTTGCAACGAGTTCAGACAAGTTCTAATTTTCCCATATGATTTCCCTGCCTTGTTTTTCCAGCCCCAGCCTCTCCTCCCACCTCATTTCCTCTACTTGGATCCTCATCACCAGCCCCTACAACAGTGCTGCTCCAGGAACTAAGAATTACTGATGACTAAGCCCTGTTTCTGCAGCTCACGCAAAGTACTGTTTAGAAAACTTCTTCATGTGTATTCCCATTTTTGTTGCCAGTGAGAGCAATGTCTGGAAGTCTCAGCTGGAGTAAAAACAGAGGGGTGGTGCTGGGGATCTTAGGAGATTTGGAATGGCTTCAAACTTCCTTCGATGAAACATGGGGAGGCAATTAATGGGGAAACCTGGCCCAGCGCCCATCTGCAGAGTCTGCCTGTGCTGTACAGCTGGCCTTACTCATTTGAACATTTTCTTTGGTTCAATTCACCACACAGCTTTACTTCACCGGGATTAGCTCTTCAGTTGCTGTAAGCTTACACAGCCTTATTGAAAGTGGTGTAGAGATGCTGGTTTACAGCAAATAAGGATACAGTTCCCTCTTCCATTTTTTTTTTTTTTTTTGGACTTCGAATGGAACTGAAAATTGAAACAGAATTTCACTTGGTCTCATGTCAAAACCCCAAGTTAAACGTAATTTCAGCATGAAACCTCAAAGTGGTCTGGGTAAATATGAAAAGGCTCATGAAGTTTAGGCAATCTTTAAACAGGCATGACTTCAACTCTGTACATGCAATTATCTGTTGTGGTTCCCAGTGTCAGGTTTTACTGCAAAAATTTTGCACTAATTTAATTAATCTCCAGCTGGAAGAAAAACATAAAAATGTTTTCAGTGTATTCAGGCTTAAGTATTTGTTCACCTTTATTCTGAGTGTTGCATTTTCAGCAATCTGAAGTGCTCGGTTTCATACACTTCCTGGATGTTAAAGGATAGATCTTCAATGGGAATTTAGGTTAGAGCCAAAGGAGAATTTATGAATCTTGAAAACAGGCAGTGTAGCAGCTATATTTTAAGCACTTTTCCCTGAAATGAAATCCAGAATCAAGAGTTACAGTCCTCAGGGCATGGGAAGGGTTGTATAATTCAAAATGGTAGTCCCAAACTCCTGTGTACCGAGAGGGGAAGACTAGCCAACAGAAATTGCCAAAGATGGATTATGACAGAATTTTTTCTGGTCCCTCAAGTTTAAGTGCCGAGTTAAGGCTCCAGGAAGGCATATTGCCTAATGAAAATATGTTTTAGAGTTACATTAATTACCTAAGAATAATTAAGGCCTCTTTATAGGTCATGTTATGAGCTATATTCCCATGATGCTCAAGCACTGATGTCAAAAATTGCAGCTGGTTCTGTGAAAACTCCAGGCATTAGTATGTTTAGGAATTTGTGCCAGACAAAAGTGATTATATGTTCTGTGCTTATGCTTGTCAGTAGAAGTATCATGCTTTTAAAGGAAGACCTTGGAACTGAATTATATATGTAGAGCAAAATGCCCATCTTTTGTATAACTATCACTATCATTAAAACACACACCTGGGACAGGATAACATTAGGGACACTTAGGTTTATTTACTACCTCAGCTAAAGGAGGGATATAAGCCTCAAATTCTTTCCTTGTCAAAAAGCAGCTCAGATGTGAGCCCGAGGTAGGATGGGAAATCTTACCATTGCTTCAGTTGAGGTAGCCAGATGTAGAAAATTGCAAGAAGGAGCCACAAATGGGCAGTCTATCTCAACAGTTTAGGTGGTCTAAAATCCTCATGGACGAGGAACCTGAGTTTCTGAAGGTGAATCCCTGCACCATGATATCCAAAGTTGTGTATATGGAATAAGAAGTAAGTAACACAAGTAGTTCTTGGTGTGCAACTCCTCACACTACTTAAGGCCAAAAAGGTATCAGAGAAAATCCTCACACAGCTGACAGAAACTGTGAAGCTGATATTTACATGTTGTCATCATCCTAATGTGAAAGTGCACTTGGCATGACTAGGTGGCAGGCAATGTGAGTAACCACCTTTCACACACTATTAAAAAGTAGAAAAAAACAGGGAAAGATGAATGAAAAGATTTACAGACGCAGAGGCCAAAGAAATACAGCCAACAGTCTGTGATCTTCCAAACACAAAAGCAAAGACCATAAAAATGGCTGGTTTAGCTACCATTTACACAAATTACTTTTCCTATTTACTTTTTTCCTGCCTGTGAATATGATCACACACTGATTAGTAGAATGGAGCAATATTCAATGGCATATCATCAATTCCCTTCTTTTTTCAAATAGGAAATTTCTTATTCCTTCCCTGCCTCTCAATTTACAAAATAAAATCTCTTAGCAAGACTGTTGAAAAAACAAAACAAAAATCTGCAGAGAAAATGCTTTAAAAAGTAATTCTGTGGTGCTCTCAAAGACCTTCAGTAAAACACACACTGAGCATGTAATTATTTTCTCATCTAGCTTCTTAATATGATTCAAGGGAAAAGTGAAAAGAATTTGTTTGCTAAGGATTTTAATATAAAACAACCGATTTACAAAGACTGTCTCCATTTGTCACTTCTTAGATTAAGGTAGAACCTGCAATTTTGACAGGAGTCTCCTCTTAGCTGCCTGCAGTCAAATTATTGCTGAAGTTTTTGTTGATTTTCTACATTTGTAGGTTGTTTTCTGAAGCAATGCTGTTCCTGATCATTCTGTTTCATAGCTTGGAGTAAAAAATACCCCCTCTCAGCTGAGTTTAAATGTATTTCTCTCACATAAATGCAGATCCATCAGTAATGTTCCCAGACCACCAAGATTCCTGAAGAAAGCACTCAGTGCCAAAGTCTGCTTCCGTTTACGTGGATGTTAAATTCTGCTATTATATGTGCCAGTGGCCAAAGAAGCAGGTTGTAAAAGAGTAATTAAGAACATCAATTCCCCAATGTGAATTATGTGTGTGATTCTGAAGGCAGATTTTGAAGGTTTACCATTGGCTTTTCAAAAGTTTGTTTCCCATGAAGTTGCACTTATATATTGTTTATTAGAACTGGTTTGGGCTATATTAAAGATTTTGAAAGAAATTTTACTTTGGAGAATCTAAAACTGTTTGTTCCCATATTTTCCCTGAAGTGAAAACCTTAAAATCTGATGTATTCTCTTACTTTAGATATTGCTCTGATTAGAGAAGGAATATGATGCTTCAGAACAATCAAATATTTCAATGAATTTTTAGCAGATTTTGTGTTTTTATGTTTCAGGAAATAGAGGAGAGATCTAAAACTGTCAATCTTTACATCTATATTACACCTTTCCTTTAGCAATGACGTGTTTACATTAGTGACAGTGTTTTGAGTGCTGGAATTCCCTCCCCAGGGGTGTGGTAGAGTCCCAGCCACTGGAGATTTTCAAGATAGGATTGAACAGGATGCTAGATAAACTCATCAAGGACCCCTTTCCCTTAAAATGTTGAACCAGGTGATATTTCTAAGTCCCTTCACCAAGGAAGAAACTGGAGATACTGCTTTGAGACTTATTTAATTGTTAATTTATCTAGGTATTTAGCAATTTTCAATCTTCAGTGATGAATGTGGGGTTTCAATTAATTACATAAAAGAAAGGGATTTGGCATTCCACAGCCCAGTTTAATCAACCCTCTCTGCCACGCACCTTGGGGTGCTGGTCAGCAGCTCCCCAGAGACCACTGAGATGTGAGCTGCTGACCACTCTCAGAAACGTCAGTTGTCTGTCTGACTGAAGTGATCCTACACCTCTCACCACACAGAGAAACTGATTCCTCAGTTCTTGGGTTCTTACAACAAAATTGCTCTCTAGGCAAATCTAGATAAACATATGTACAAAAAGATATTTTAATCTTAAAAGTTGAGGGTGGAGTTATTTAACCTTTTAACTAAATAAATGTGAGCTTAAATTGTTCTGCTCATGGCTCGAAATGACATGACATTCTCTGCCTTTTGGAAATAAAACTGCTGCAGTTCATGCTGAAGAAAAGATACTATATAACATAGTAATACCACCACCTTGTGGGGAAGAAATATGTCCCAACATGTGCAAATATTCCTATGTACTCCACAGGCAGAGCCAAAACCAATACATAGTTAATATTGCTGAAATTAAAAATGAAACAATTATTCTAATAGAAGATAATTAGTATTAAAAATAACAAAGTATTTTTGCTTTGGATGGATTTACCTTCTGAGTTAGGCTTAATATGACAGCTCTGTGAACTTGGCACAACTTGCACAGCTAACTACAAACATATGATTTATGCCCCTGATTTATTAAGATATTTAAAATTTATAAATGTTTAAAGTGTTTGTAAAGGTATTAGAAAATAATGCATTTTTATATTAAAGAATAATGGATAAATATATTCAAGTGCCACTTTGCACAGCATTTCCTGCAATTCTGCTTTATCCAAGTCTCATTTTCATAGAAAACATTGAAATTAGGCTCTTCCGACAAACTGGACATCTGGCAGAGGCTGAAATATAACCAGCCTGTACTCAATCAACTGATGAACAAGACCATCCTTTGTCCTCCTAAAGTGCCCAATTTCTTTTTTTTTTTTTTTGTTTTGTTTTCTATTTAAGTTCCAATCTCTATCAAACATAAGGCAGGGTTTGTACAGACAACAGTTTCATTCACTAGAGGCCTTACAGTCTGTCCTGTGCACTGAATGACGTAGTATCCTGTGGAAAAAATATTATATGCTTATGTTGTTAAAGGCTGTCGTATAAAAATGATACTTAAGATTTAGCACAAGCACTGAAAATTTAACTCTAGAATTTCCTAATACTTTTGAATAATTTTCAGTGTTAGTAACAGCCAATACAAAAGTTTTCATGTTTATTTCCACAGACACCATTTTAAAGAGAAGAGTGAAAATATATTCTCTTATCCAATACTATAACAGCACTGAGGTACCTTTAGGTCTTAAAAAAGTCAAATGAAGTTTTCTTTATTGGAAAGTATGAAACACCTTCTAAAATATATACTAGTGAGGGGGGTTTGTACTGTTGAACAAGGAAATTCTGTTTTACTACTAGAAGTGACTTTTTCCCCCGTCCTGGTATCCATGTAGCAATGAAGGGGTCTGTGTATAGCAGAATGCTATCAGAATAAAATACATTCAAAACACACTCTAGCAGAACTAAATTTGGTCCCTGAAGAGGACATTAGGACTTTAGGTAGGTGAAATAAATTATTTTTCTTGTTCTGCACTGGAACAAAACATTGTAGAAATCCAACACTGCTCTAAGGTAAGAGAGACCTGTCATTCACACTGCCCACTTGACACATTCAAATTGGATCCTTCAGTGCTTAAAAAGCAGACTGCAAGCTTTCATAAACTAATTCAGACAATCTAACCTGATCCTAGGCTTCCTATCTGACCATAAAGGTCTCTAGACTGTGATTTCAGAGATTCTTAAATAGTCCCTGAAGGGTTATGCTCTTTTGGGAGCAGGCACTTAATGTAGAAGGAGATACAAAGGAGAAAGCTTACTTCACACAGTAGTACAGTTGCCAAGAAATCAGGGAAAGGCTCTAGGTTTACATTAGCTTGAGGATGTTTGTTCCACAATTTCTACTACTATGTAGCCAAAAAACTGGTAGAAAAGTCAGGTCTAATTCTCTTTTGAGCTTTTTCTGCTGAACTTTTTACAGCACAGAGTGCAAACAAAGCAAGAGAATTAGCTAAACTCCTGTGAGAAGGGGATTTTACTTAGAGAGGTTCCTATTTTTTCTGCTCCTGGTTTTGGTTGTTGCTGATGGCTTTTAAATGCTCAAGCATCCTCTATTTCATATAGCTACATTTCCTCAAGAAATATGCTGTTTAGGCAACAGATTCCTTCTCTTTTTTCTCTTTTTGTTTCCTCTGAGAGCCTGAACGTGATCACTGGATTTTAATTTTTTTCCCCATCTAATTTGTTTCATGTCTAACTTTTGGACAAAAAGTTCTTTTAAAAAATCCTCTCAGCTTCATATCCACAATCAAGAAGAGCAATTTGAAAAACCTAAACTCCAGAACATACTTGTAATTAGTGTCAACATTGGCATTGCAAAGTTCCCCTGGCATGCAAATGTATAAAGGAGCCTTTTTTGTTCCTGCCTCCTCTGTGTTGTGATTCAGAGCTGAGACAAAGAGCTGAATAAAACCCTGGGGAAAGCAGGGTCTATTAGGTGTGATCTTTGCACCACTTACCACAGAGTAAGCACAGAGTTCAGCAGAGAGCAAAGCAGCCACAGATGGTATCTATCATCTGAAAAAGGGGAGTAGTGAACCACTTTGCTGAGCAGATTAAAAGCTAGGGCACTCCCTTGGGAGAGGTGACTGGAGGTACTTAAACAGGGTGTTTGTTCTCCAGATTGTTTCTGGTTTTTATTTACATCTCAAAGTGAGTGTTTACTCACTTCGAGACACCATGAAGAATGCATAGTGGTCTGGGGAAGGTGTGCACAAGTGTATCCTCACTCATCAAACTAAGTGTACAAATCACAGGGTGACTGTATTACACTTTCTGTTTTATCTCAGTCTGGTTTCATGGCTCTGACATTCATGGCTTCCTAACGATTTTCAACAGAACTAAAGTTTTGCTTATTCTGTCAGTCACTGCCTAGGCTTTGACAAAGGAACTGGAGAATGTAGGTTTGAACGTCCATAGAAGAGAAAGGAACATGCCTTTGCTAGCTCACAAGGACACTGAAACTTGATGAGTTCCATGGTCAATTTTTTGCTATGTATGCCTACAGCCCAGGCTGTGTCGGACTTTTCCAGATAGTCCTGGGTTCAAACCAGCAGTCTGACCTGATCAGCTGATGAATTCCCTGTACCATCCTTTATTGCCCACCTTGTACATCATTACACACAAATTTCACAGCTGGTTCTCAAGGGTGGGCTACCAGGCTGCACCTTGTGTGAATAAAGTGGGCTAAAGAATCACACCTTCTATGTGGAATCAATACTTTATTATTAGTCTAAAGTTGGCAATATCATTATTAGGCCAGTTGCACCAAAATTAACTTTTACAATCAGACTATCAAATTATTACAGCTCTTTCCCAACAGTGGTGCAGTTAGCACTGATATACACGTTTTCTAGTGTCTTACTCTTTCTTCTGTCAAGCTTACCTTCCTATACTTCTCAGGGTCCTGAAACCAATTGCACCCATCTGTTTTGATGTATAAGAGAATTTAAGAGAATTTATTTGTCCAGACTCTGCCAACTTAGTGCTCATGCAGTGAGAAGTTTACTACTTTAGCTGCAGTGTTCTTCAGGAGTTCTGTAATTGTCCTACTAGACTGAAGACTTGTTGTCTGTAAGCAGGTGTCTGTCCTTAGGAGAGCGCTAAGTGTGTGAAAGTGGAAGTGCTGAACCACAGCATTATTTAGGTTGGAAGAGATGACTGAAGGTAATCCAGCATCCCTCTCTAAGCAACATTTCTGTCTAGCTTACTTCTAGTTACTCCTGGTTTTGTCCAGTCAATTTCTAAAAATCTCCAATGATGGAGATATCCTAAATCCTCTAGCAACTTGTGCTTAACCACTTTTGTGGGGAGTTTCTATAGATAAATAAAACTTTGAAATTTCCCTTGATGAAATTTAAAACTGTTCCTTCTTGTGCCTTTGCTGAGCACCTCTGAGAACAATCTGCCTCTGTATTGCCTATAAGCCTGTAATAGGGAGCAATCAGATATCCCTTTGTCTCTCTTCCCTTTTGGGATGTCTTTGATAACAGGTTTTAATAAGAGATCTCATTTCAGGAATATAAAAATTAACTACCTAGTTTCAAATCCCTTTTCAAAATTTTGATTACTGCTTGCAACCAATCCATTCAATCTCTTAAAAGATCCAAGCAGATTAAATCAACAATTCTTGATTCAAAAAAGACCCAAACCCAAACTTCCAAAAGCCAGCCAGCCTAAGTGCTTGAACAGACTGGTACTGCTGGAAGAAAGATGACCACCAGCCAGATTAACCAGCAACCAGGCATTTGCTTGGAGACTTTTCAGTCATAAAAAGGATCAGCTTGAAAAGAAGTATAAAAGACCCCTTGAATTTTTTTTTACCTGGGAGACAGGGGTGTAAGAAAATCTTGTGAAGCAAAGCCTGGTGTGGCACTGCCAGAAGCTGCCCTGCAACGTTGCAACCAATGGACCCCCCCAAGCCATCTGTGTCCAGTCTGAGGAGAGGGACACACACATGGGGACTCACACCTTGGTGTGCCTGTGGGACTCTGAGGGGCATTTTGCACCAGTCCCAGCCCCAGCAAGCTGGAGGGAGCTGCAGGGGTGCATGTAGTGCTGGAGAGCACACATCTCCAGTGGGGGATGAAAATATATAGCTTGCGAAGGGGGAGCCATCATTCTCAGGATATGAGGTGCACAGGTAACTTCAGAGGGCTAAAAAGAGGGTCCACAAAGTGTGCACATACTCTGTGTGTGTGTGTTGGGGCAGGACTAGAATGTTTTGGAATTTTTTTATAGAATAGCTTCTATTTACACTTCTTATATGTCTAGTACAGTGAATTATCTGTTGTATTGATCATAATGATCCCAAATTATTGATTACCAGTAATTTCTGTAACATCAGCAAAACAAGAAACTGTGTTGATCCAGATTTGATTCAATCCACAGTACTGGAGCAGTTTTCCTTGCTTTACCCTATGAATAAATGCCTTTCAGCTTCTGTGGCCACAGACACAGTGAGTGTTCCAAATGCTGTTTTGGAATCAGGCTTCCCAGCACAGAGGTGCTCCTCTGGACATCAGTTTCCCCATGAGGAGAACATCTAACTAGAGCTGCACGTTCCTTTGCAGAGTTTCAGTGTGAGTGAATCACCACTTTCTAATGAAAAAGTTCAGCCAAAGGACTCATAATCTGCTTGACATTTTGTTTAGTTCAGCTAGACATCAACGGTAATATCACTGCTTTTCTGAAGTAACTTGAGATGGTTTTTAGCAAACCAGCATTATCTAAAATATTTTAGGCTGCAGGACTTTTGTGTGTAGGTTGAATAAACCAGGCAATTACTTAGGTGGTTATACTCAAGTATTTTTCCAAGAATATGCTTGATTTATGCTCTGTGTGGCATGACTGAAGGTTCCCTAGGGATTTGTTCTCATGGCAGATCTCATGCTTATATAACATGCTTGTTTTCTTCCCCATTTCTTACATAAAGAGAATGAGAAGTGCAAAATATGGAACTTAAGTGTATAACAAAAGATGTAGAGAAGAAGAGTGGCTGTGACTTGAGAGTTTTATCAACTCTTTGTACTAATCAGAAATAACTTTGAATTTACACCTGTGATGAGAGTGAACACAAAGCCTTGTGCTACGACAGCAAGCAACGAGATGTCACCTCCTTGAAACATCCTGTTATGAGCAGTAATTAAATGCTAAATTCACCTGAGTTTTCATATGCATTCTTTATAGAATTTTTTGATATAACTCAATTTCAGGACTAACACCCAGAAGATTTTGCTAACAGCAGTATAAATTGAAAGATATCTCACTTTCTTAATAAAGTCATCCAGCTTTCTAATAGACATTGAATAAAATTAATGGAATAACTTTGACAGTTTGTCTCACAGGTGCCTTTCAAACACTGCAGCACTGCTTTGATCTGCTACATGGACTTCAATGCTTTTATTTTCAGCGGACACAAATGTCTCATACAGCTTAGCCAATGTCAGCATAAATAAGTTACTTATTCAATATCAATAATCAAAAAATTCTTTTCTCACCCACAAATATAATTTTTCTTTTAATTCTGGCATTACAGACCTCTGTCAGTGTAACAGAGCAGGGACAAAATGTCCAGGTCTTTCCCCCCTGGGTGAGAGCTGGGCTCTGTCTTGCCTAGCTCCACATCTCACAATTTTTCACTCATGCATTTTTAGCTCCACAACTATAAAAAGAGTGAAAACAACCCCAAAAGCTGTCAGTTAAGGCATCTCCTTGGAAGGGTGGGCTGAGACCATGAAAGAAAAGAGATTCACACCCAGCAGTCCTGTGCTGACCACTTGGCTATATCTTTTAAAAGACACCATCTGTTCAGGTTGCCAGTGGATGTAGGCATTTTCAATTAAGAAGAGAACATGTAAGTACTTAGTGTAATTTTACTTTACAGCTCTCCATAAGCCTCCAAAGCTATTTCTGTGCTGACTGCAGAAAGAATTTAAGTATGTACTTTCAGAAGAGCAGATTGTGTTTCCCAATAGTGCTTTGCATCCAGTATTCAGATCCTTTTGCACCAAAATTTGGTGTCTCAGTTAGTCACATGAACCCCCTGGTCCACTTTCTACCTTTGTATCAGTATTTCACTAGCACGTCTCTCCTGTGAAAACAAAAATGTGACCTTTCTGCCCAGTGGGGATGAGGAGCCTGGTAATTTGCTGATTAAAGGCTTCAGGTATGCTCTCTTGAATTGACAGGCCACAATTTCAGAGATCTTTCCTTTTGTTCAGGATCATTGGAGTATATTGTATTGCAACTCCCTCCTGGGAATTTGCAAGCAAAATCTTCTGGTAATGTTTTTATACAATTCCTGCCCACAAAGGAATATTGAGACCATGTGGCTGACAGCAAGAAGTCCAAAGTTCTGCTAAATTTTCTGCCCAGAAGTAGTTGTGGGTGTGCTATGTACTATGTATCAAAGAGTCAAACATGTCCAAAAAGCACAAGACATATTCTACGTGTACTTACCTTTTTTTAATCTACAATAGGTACAGTATGTCCAGATATTTTGATGTGACACATGTTCAGTAGATCAGGATCAGATCTGTAAGAGTGGACATTTTGATCCAGTGATAATGGTCTTTGAAGTTTCACAGCGAGCATACCTGATCTACAGACACAGCTCCTGCTGTGCTGAGGACTGTCTAGAAATCCTGGATAAGTACTCTGCAAATATTCTGCTGTGACAAGATTTCTAGGAATGAAAATGGATTCTCCTTGCAAAACTGAAATTCATGTTGACTTAGTCAGACTGGATAACCCCCACCCTACACTGCCAGTCTCTGCAGTTTCTCTAAACCATAATCCTTCAAAATCATGCCTGTTTACATTGCCTTTTAATGAAATTAGGCAGGTAGAAAAATATTGATTAAAAGAGTTGCCAGATCTTAACACAGCCTCCACTTCTTTTATTCTTTATATCTATGCAGTTCTTATGAAATTGTTGATGCATGATGCTTCAGAAAGGATTAAAGAATTGTAACCTTATTAATACCACTTAACAGTTTTTTATAGCTAATAGATCATCCCGTCTGAAGCAAATCTTCATTGTATGATTACAGATTTAACTTACAAAGGGTTTGATAAAATATGCTTAAACAAGTAGAAGTCAGTTGATGTAGCATTGCACAGTATTTTGATTAAAATTTTGACACTATTATATTTCAAGTCTACACTAAAATGATTACCTTAGAGTTCCTTAAAAGATAAATTAATGGCTAATCATTATCCAGTTGTACATTTCAAGTAGGATTAATGAAGAATATGTCATTGACCTCCTACTATCCTGAAGAAAACTATTGGAAACGCAAATCCATGCTGACATGGCTGTATATAATATAATAAATGACAGAGTTAAAAATGATAGTAAAAGAAGTAAGTTTTTCCAGAAAAACCCTAAAACTTCTTTGAGCAGCCACCTGAACTCATTTGTATAATAAGTATTTTAATGCAGCAAATTTGAGGCTGTATTCTAGACACTAACGATGCTACTAAAAAATGGGGGAATATGTCTGGATGTCACTGACTCAGAAAGGGAATTAGCCTGATTGTGGTAGATAACAAACTGGACATGAATTTAAGGTGTACTGCAATGCTAAAACAGCTGATATCAATCTCTAATCTAAGCCTAGGACGTAACCGAATCAATGTCTGTAAGTACCTACAGGGTAAAGCGATTTAACAGAATATATGAGCCATCAATCTTGCAAACAAAGACATAAAAATGTCCATGGACTGTCAGCTAAACCTAAACAATTTCAGAATAAAATAAGGTATAAACACTTAAGTGGGAATGCAATAGATTTACACATCTTGCAAGGTAAAGTTTATAGGTGCTAAAAAGTTAGAAGTGGAGAAATTCTTCAGCCTTTTCTCAATATTCTGTGAGAAGACTGTCTTTCCCACGCAAGCTATTTTAAACAAGGTCACAGTTTTATAAACTTCTTGCACCTGCAAGCTGTTTTGCAAGATTGTTATGGCTTTGACTTTGAAAATGTTTTGGAATAGGTATCTTAGAACTTAGCCAATCCTCTCAAGGGGTGGATGGCCGAGGAAGCAATTACCTATTGCCACTCAACACACTTTTTGCGATCTATCCTATAAAAGTAGTCAGAAAATTATTAAAGCGCTTCCACTTGTTCACAAGCCTGGACTCTATGTCGTTTTCTTTAAGCGTCTCGGACGTAACAGCGACAAAAGTGAACCCTCCTCTTCCTGACCTCAAGTCACACCAAGCTTAGCAATCTATCTAACTCTGCCACTCAGAAGAAGTTAGGGCCTGTGCAGGAAACACTGAAGGTTTTTTTGTGAGAATCCAGGTTAATCAGATAAAATATTATGGCACAAATGCTGTGATATATCTTAAAATATACCAAAGGAATACTTTATTATGAAGATGAATTATTAGGAGTTAGGGTGAGACAGTTATTACTTTTCTTCATAGAAAATGATGATTTACTCTTTCTTCAATTCAAGTACATAGGTACATTTTGAATCACAGAATGGCTTGGGTTGTAAAGGACCTTAAAGACCATCAAGTTCCAACCTACCTGTCATGGACAGGGACACTGTCCATTAGACCATGTTCATCAAAACTCCATCCTACCAGGCCTTGGATACTCCCAGTAATAAGGCATCCACTGCTTCTCTGGGCAACCTGTTTCAGTGGGTCACCACTCTCACAGTAAAGAACTTCTTCCTAATATCTAATCTAAACCTCCCCTCCCCTCCTTCGTTTTGTCATTCCCATTTTTCCTATCACTACAAGTCCTTGTGAAAAGTCTCTTTCCAGCATTCTTGTAACCCCCTTTATTGTAGTACAAGGTGTTCTACGGGGTCCCTGGAGCCTTGTCTTCCTCCAGGCTGAACAGCCCCAGCTGTCAGTCATCTCTGCTTTCCTGACTCATCACAGCATTCAGCAAAATTCAGCAGGCTGCCCTTCACTAGTTTTTCTACCGTAGCAGGACTGAATCCCAAGTGGTAGGACAACTGAGTCTGGTCTCTGCAGCTGTGGTGTCAGTGCTCATCCATGGCACTCACAGACCCCTTCCATCTCTTCTGCTCAAGTCACTTAGCAGCAGCATCCATGCTTATTTTCCTTGGAAACCTCTTCTCTCCATCATATCAATCTGTCTGTTTTTTCAATAATGAAGAAGCCACCAAGGAAAAAGAAAACTTTAGGACACAGTCACAGACAATCAACATGATCACATAAATATCTGAGAGAAAAGAAACTGAATATGCCTTTCTCCCCTGAGACAAGAATCAAAGGATTTATTTATCAGTGATTTCAGGTTCTCACAATTTATTATTTAGCACCTGAAACAAGACTGCTGAAAAACTCAAAAGCTATGTTTTGCATTATTTTTGTCTCTAAGTGCATGCTTATGAAATAACTTAAGCAATTCCTTTGTACAACCCCTGAACACAAACACACATGCATTTAACCCCATGCCCCAACCCCAAAACTTACTTGGTTAGGGAAGCCTAAATACTTTCTTGGAAGAACATATTAATATACTTATTTTGGCATGTTGATCAATGAAATGAATTTTTGGTGATAAAAGTAATTACTCATCTTTGAACTAAAGTATGATACCATTAGGAAAAAAATTATATATAAGGCAAAGGAGAATCAGTGTTGCCAGGGTTTCTTGTCCCATATCATCATCTCCTTTTGAGAAGGGAACTATGCTGCATATATATTTTTCATCATGAATGCCACTGGAAACATTTAGAAAAGCTGATGCTCTCTTCCTCAGCAATGGCTATTTGTTTTTCTTGTTGAATTTTGAATTAAATCTTAGAAAAAAAAAATGTTTCCGTGCATGTCTTAATGTTTATGTAATTTCCAAAGGCCTCTTGAATCATGAACTGGCTATCTATGTCCAAAACTGGCACGCTGGCCTAATCTGTGATATGGCTGCTAGTGAACACAATCTGCTGGCAAAGGCTGGGAGAGGGTGAGAAAATCAATAGCTTCCTCAACTAAATATAATACTTCACAGCTGTGAGAAGCATTATGAATGGTGCTATAACAGATAATGTGGAAGAAGATGGAAACAGAATGTGTGCATGGACTCTCTGTATTTGCTAAACCAAAGCAAGAATATAGCTTTGCCACTTGGAGATTGTGTTCAAAGTCTGGAAACAATTGCCCTTTGAAATTTCAAAGACAGGTTAAAGGGGTGCACATATTTATGGCTGGTAATGTTTAGTCATTAAAACAATGAACAGTGATGAAAATGACTGGCAAGCACTTTCATGTTGTGGAAAATTCAGTTTATTTTGCTGCAAATTGTGGGTCATTATTCCAAATCCTGGAAGTCAATGCATAAGCTCCAGCTCCTCACTGACCAAAAGGAACTGGGCTGATTTTGTGGGCAAGTGGGTCAGTATGCATAGCATGAGGACCACCAGCCTATGGAGCTGATACAGGACTTGGCATGCTGGCAGATTTTCAGTGTCATGAAAGAATCTGGGAGAGGATCAGGATCCAGAGGCTATTGAGAGAGAACCAATGGCTTTGACTTTCAGAAGCCAGTTTCCTCTGAGTTCCACGTTCAGTACAAGCCACAAGTCTCATGTCTCTCCGGAGGTGTTATGAGCTCAGACTTCTTACAGCTAGAGGAACAGAAAGAAAGGTATATTGGAATTAAACTTTGTATAATGACTTTTTTTTGTTTGTTTTTAAGTTATGACATTATTTTAAAGCTAAAAACCCCCAATATGCAGTCTGTTCCTGATGAAGGAAGTATTCTGTTCTGGAAAACTCTAACTCAGAGAAGTCTTGAAGAAAAGTAATTCAACAGAAGCTTTCAAGATACTATTATTTCAAAAATAGCTGATGCGATGTGTTAAAATTTAGTAAAAGAACAATGAGTAGCATAAGTGAAATTACTTTCATCTATACTAAGCACATAAGGTACTTAAAAAAAATTGAAGAAGTTGAAGATGTGCAAATGAGTCACAAAAAAATCAATTGAAGACTAAAGGAAATGCTTTGTGAGTATTAAAAAATCCTGTTTATTTAATGGAAAAAAAGGGCAAAACTATGATTTTTTTGACAGAACCTTGATATCCACAGGAGGAGAAAACACGCAGCAGAGAAAGGCAACAAGAAGTAGCAAGTGAAACCTGAAGCCAGAGAATTTGTATATAAAGAATTTGTATATAAAACAATTTGTATAGAAAGAATTTGTGTATAACAATTTTTATATAAGAACTTGTATATAAAACAAGACACAGCACCATTAATAGCTGGGGCTGACAAAAGTCATGGATACTTCGTCTCCCACTTTCATCATGATTAGTTCCCAAGCCAGGGGGCACAATCATGTCTCAAATGAGGCATTAAATGTATTTAAAGCTGATCCCCATTTACACACAGGGGAAGAAGCAGAGGCACGATATGGCAGCAATCCTGGAGTGTAGAAAGGGCAGTACCATACTGAGATTAGCATGGACAAGTGGCCAAACCCAGTCATATCTAGGGTCCTCTCTGCTTTCTTATTTGATGTTCAGCTACAAAAAGATCAGATAAACTTGCTCAAACTTTGTCTAAACATAATTTTGGGGGTTTGTCATAATTCATAAGATGGGTAGGGTAACTGTACAAAAATGAAAAGTGTGTCAGACATGGGAAATCAGACCAGACAGTCTAATGCTTTGTAATTGCCTCAAACCTTTAAGTAACTAGGCTGTGTATAATAAAATCCTCTCACTCTTAGAAAGACACCATTTATTTTAGATCTGGAAGAGATATAAAGATTAAATAGCACTCTTGGGAAGACTTTATGATCAAGAAAAGTATTGAAACTGACTCAACACTTGTTAAAAAAATAGAAAAAGTGAAATAATTGCCACATCCAATCACCTGAAATTATAAGTTATAGACAATTTGAGAATTTTTAGCTGCTCTGTTGCCCTCCCCAGTTTACAGGAAATGATAGTTGGCTTCTCAATTCATGAGCCCTCTGCTAAGGTTATTGTGAAAAAGGAGCAAACTTTGCAGCAGCTGCTTTATCATTTCACATGCGTGTTACATTACACATACCTTCAGGAATTATTCCACTTATGAATCTGCATTAGGCCACTGGTACAGCTCTTAAAGCTTCTCATTAGCTCTGCCAATACTCTTCTGACACTCAGGAGGTAAAGTTATTAACTGTGAAATCTTGCTTGCGAGAAGCTGTTATTCCAACTTATGACAGAGCCTTTCCATAAGAGTTCTTTTCTTAAATAAGATTGTTATTCTAATTCCACCTGTTTCTTAGGTCAAATTCCTGTGTGTCACAAGAGAAAGTATGATGTGATTCACCTAAGATTATGCTAAATTGTCAGAAGAAAAGTAGTCTGCTGAAATTGTTCAGAATTTGGTGCAGGTGTTTTAATGTGGGATACCTGGGAGAAGTTTATAAAGACCTGCCCTGGCATTTTCCATACCTCCTGCTTCTACTTGTCCTATGTTCTTTTTTTCACCTGGGATTTTTTTATTTTGCAGAATAGAAGTAAAGGGTTAACTGTACAGGAAACAATAAAAACAGAGGACTTTGTCTCATGAGCTCCAGTGTCTGCTCTGATCTGTGAAAATGTTAGCTTTTCTACTACTTAGATGGTAAGCAATAAAAAATTGAATGCTTAAAGTAAGTTTCTTTTGGTCAGCTAATAAAATTTTGCAATTTGTAGCATTTTGGAGGGAAAAGCAAATTAGTAGAGGTCACTAAGAAAAAAAATTCCAACACTTAAAGAAATTATTTGCTATACATTAGGTAAGACTTACAGGAAAAGAAAAATAAAGGGAAATATGATAAGCAAAAGAGAAATTAAAAAGTCCTATTAAACTACAGGTAAGTCCAGCAGAATGTGCACACTAAACAGAAATTCTAAATTTAAATGTATACAATGAGGTATGCATTGATGCTGTATACTTACAAGGATTTGAGGAGATAGAGGCTAAATATGGTCAACCAGACTGAAAGATATTTTTTGTATGATAGTGCCCTCTATGGATAAGATATTTCCAGAAAGTTGAATGGTTTGGAAGAAAAATGTTACTTCTTCCATTCTGCTGCTTAGAACAATGAACAAGCAAAAGTCGCTGGGGATTGTGCTCACGTTAAGCTGATCAGTTATTTTGAGTGAGAACTTGGGAGTGAACTGACATATATTCAGATGCCCACTGGACCAGGATGCTGGTTCAGTGAGACAATTTGTCTGGCAGCAAATACCTACCTGTCGTGACAAAAGGAGGAAGCACGGAGATCTGGGCTTGAAACAAAACATGTGACATAACTCAGGATTTAAGTTGCAGATTGTTGTTTTATTTGTAATGACCAATGTAATCTAAATAATTCCTATGAATTAGAAAGAGTTACCACAGACTAAAAAATTATTATAAAATTAAAAAGTAAACAAGTTAGCCTATAAAACACAGACAACTGAGGCAGTCTAAGAAAAAGAACAGATAAGGAAGCAAAGGTTATTATTATTCATTAATCAGAAAATAAGCAGTTTTGGTATTGCAAATTGGGAATAACATGCCAAATCTGCAGACAATTGTAAATTCAAGCCCACTGTGATTTAACGTCTGATAAAATAGAAACTGTAGCACAAGATATTTTATCCTTACTGTAGATGGTGCTGTAGCATAAAATATGCATTGCACTCTGACTCCTTATTTTAAACTATTTAGCTATAACTGACATACAAATCACTCTGTGCACAGGATTGATTCACAATTCAAAATTGTTGTGAGGGGTCATGTAATTATGTTGCAATTTATTCATGGTCTTATGTGAGCAAGTGTTTGTTAAGAAAAAAAGAAAAACGTTGAATTCTTTTCTATAATACTAATATGCAGGTGTACTATAGAATATTAGTAAAAGAATTCTTTACTGAACAGGGTGTCAAGCACTGGAACAGGCTGCCCAGGGAAGTGGTCAATTCACTATCCCCAGAGGTAATTAAAAAGCATGTAGATGTGGCACTTGGGGACATGGTTTAGTGGTGGGTTTGGCAGTTAGGAGTAGTAGGACTCGATGATCTTAGAAGACTTTTCCACCCTGAATGATTCTATGAATCTATGATATGCTAGGCCACATCAAGGTTTAGAAATATCTGTGGGATATATTTGTTGTGAAGGATAGATCTCTCTATTTTTCTTGGTTTTATACTGATTTCTTCCTTCATTGAGAACCAATGTGAATTAATTTCCTCTATGCAGAACAAGCACAGAGGGATGGCAAAAATCAGGTTCAATGCATATGCCAAAAGCAATGCTTATTCCAAAGAAGTCTCAAAACCCACCCAGTTGTGATGCAAACTAGGGCTGACCTCAGGGACAGGAGGGACCCCAGGAGAGTGATTGGTGCAGAGGAGGGCGGGTGCTGTCCTGTCCCTGCCTCTTCCCTGGAGGCACCAGCCCCCTTATCTAAAAGGTTCTTGAAGAGTTCATGTTTTTATTGCATTTTGTCTGTGCTACCTGTTTTGGAATTAAAATGCTTTTCCTGTTTCTTTTCAGGTGGCAAAAGCTGCAGGCTCCTCTTTCCAGATCTGTGCTTGGCAGATGTCTGTGTGATGGAAGACAAGAGCTTTCAGAAGCTGCAGAGTGCATGGGACAAGCAGATTGCTAGACTGACCAGCAGCATGTGTGCAGAGGGTGGGTCTTCAGACACACCAAAAACCGAGTCTGACTTTTCATTTCAAAGAGTCACAGAATCACAAAATAGGTAAGGTTGAAAAGGACCACAGAGGGTCACCTCCCCTCTCAAGCAGGACCATCCCAGAGCACATGGCACAGGATTGTGTCCAGACAGTTCTTGAATACCCCCAGGGAGGGAGACTCCACAGCCTCTCTGAGCAATCTGTTCCAGTGCTCAGTCACCCACACAGTAAAGAAGCTCTTCCTCATGTTCAGGTGGAACTTCCTGTGCATCAGTTTCTGCCCATTGCCTCCTGTCCTATTGCTTGGCACCACCAAGAAGAGCCTGGTCCATCCTCTTGACATCCTCCCTTCAGATACTGACAGACATTGATGAGGTCCCCTCTTGAGTGTCTTCTTGAAGCCCATCTCCCTCAGCTGTTCCTTGCAAGAGACATGCTCCAGTCTCCTAATCCCTAATTTCATGCTTAGTTTCAATTGAAAGTTATCTGTGGTGTAGCCAGATTTCTGAAATCATCAGGACAAGAACTTCTCTAAGTAATTTTCCCATGTACTGAAGGAGGCTCAGTCTTGCTTTTCTCTTCCTCTTAGTGTCAGAATTCCAGAAAAAAAAGCCCTTTTGCTGCACTGTAGTGTTTATACTGCAATATCTGCTAATCATTTTGTTGAAAGCAACAGCTGCCTCCTGAGCCTCTGAGACTAGCCTGGAGTTTATTTTACCAAGTGCTCCCACATTATTGCATATGTTATTCCAACCCTTTTAGCCATGGAGGAACCACTAGTTTGTTGTGCAACACAGGCTGCTTCCTAAGACAAGAAAGCAGTATGCCAAAAGGGAAGATGAGGGAAGAGATGCAAAGAGAGAACACTGACTGTATCAGCAGCATCACATTATAATAAATATACTGGTAGAATACCATTTAAGTTTTTTATCATCAGCTTATACTTGTTTTGTACCCTGTAGGGTGTCTTTTCATCCTACTTTTCTATTAATTGTCAGTCACATCTCTTAAATTATTAGAGAAACAGCACAGGGAGAAGTCCTGTTCTTAATCTTCTGGGAGATGCTGGGAGAAGTAGAACAGGGACAGTTGCAGTAAAGTGACCCATTTTGCCTTCATGGATACAGGCAATGTGAAGTAAAGTCTAACTGTGCTTCTACACGCTGCTTTGAGAAAGGAGGTGCTCAAGCATGTGACTCCTCTGGCTCCAGTCTTCTGCATGTGGACAGAAGAGGTTAAAAGCAGTAATAGGATGGCCTAAAAGCACACTGTCTAAATAGTAGTTTGGTAGCTAGACTGATAAGCAGTCAGAGGCTAACTCTACTATAATGATGCCCTCAGTAAAATTATCAAATGACAGCAAAACTGTCAAGCTGAATGGCATGGCTGGGCAATGCAAGGGAGTCTGGTCTGCAAAAGGTGCAGGACTGAAAGAGGAGATTGTGGTAGTGAGCTGAGGTCAGCCTGTCAGTGCTTTCACTGAAGAGGGCAGGATTTGGTCTTGTCTTTGGTATCTGGACAGCCAGGTATCCCTGGAGCACCTTCTCTGATGTGGGACAGGCAGGCTGGGGGCCAAGAGGAGGGACTAACCCTGAAGGCACTTCTATCTAAGCTTCTAACGTAAAAGCTGGGAGGTCAGATGTATTTTCTGCCCTCAGATTTTTGTTTTCCAAACCTAGCTGCTGTTTCCTGCATCCCTCTCCTTCTCTGAAGTATTTTACAGGACAAAGCAGAGCAACAAATTTAAAATATGCCACTTCCAGTCAGACACTGGAATAGCAGCAGCCTGCATTATCAGAAAGTTCATTAAGATGCAAATATGGTAGCAGAAATTGTCAGTTCTGAGATCTCCTTGAAGTTATTTGAGAAAACTCTTTAGCATTGATGAAGTGCTTGTGTCAATGAAAAACCACAGGCTAGTCACAAGATATTTCTAAAAAATAATTGATTTTTCTTTCTGAGAGTGAATTTACAGTCATATTTCTTTTAATTGCCTTAGATCTATGTACAATAACCAACATATGTCAAGAATAATAACATACTAAAAATAAAAAAAAACAAAAAACCCAATCCAAAATCAACAACAACAAAACCCCCATTACTCTGAGTGTCTGCTCAAAAAGAAAGAAAATTCCCATCATTTGCTAAGGGAATGCTCTTTCCTAGTTGTGTAACTGATGTGGTACCATTGTTATATCAGGGAGTATGTCTGCTTTAGCTCTACTATAAATACCATCCCTGACACAGGTTCACAGTAGCTTGACCACTCCAGTACCCTTCCAAATGTTCAATATATTGATATAAGCGGTTTATCTCAATGACCAAACTTAAAGAAGGAGGTAGCTCAGGCTATGGATAGGCTTTTAGACGATAGTTTTGAACACTGAATTCTTGGCTTTTGTTGCTTTTAAAATTCCACTGACTTTCAGCATTATTAAGTTTCAAATGCTTGTACGCATCAGGCTTGTTTTTTAAATTTCTTATCTTCTAATCAGCCAAAAGATTTTTAAACTTCTAATAGATTTTGTCTTTAAAAGTGAATTTGAGTTCCACTTGTAACCTTGAGTAAATGGAGGTCCCTGGAATACTCTGTTTTCTGAACTGTGGGCCAGATCTATAGTTAAGGTAGGTCAACCTAGCTGCACTGTCCTCAATGCCGAAGTACTGCATTTAGGGATATGACCTATTGATGGCTCCCAATTTAATGGAACTAATAAATCAAGTTTAATGTAATTGTCAGCAGACCAAATATAGTCCTGAGAAATACAGCTATGTCATCTCTCCCACATGTTCAGATAAAGTCACTGTATTTTCATTTGTATGCTTTCCTACAACTGCTAGAAAAAGCAAAGAATATCTTCTATTACACAAGGACACTTGAATACAAATTAACATCATTACCATAAAAGAACCATGTAGTATTTTTAGCATATCATTAATTAAGACAAAAATTAAGGACACAGATAAAGGTTAGTTAATTTAAGTAGTTCCTACCTCTGATAAAGCACCTTATCTACTTTATAGTATAACAATGATCTGTTCTCTATATTTTTAGCCATAATAGAAGTATGAGTGTTGTAATTAAACTGGAGGATATGCAGTTAGCCTAAATATATCTGTCCAGAATAGCGCTATATGAGAATTTTGATGCAAAAGTGAAATTCTGTTGAATTTTCCCAGTTTGAATTTCACTATTATTTATATCTTAATGTGGATAATCCCTACTTAATGTGTATTTTTATGATGTATATTTTTATCTGAATTATATATGAATCAGTAGTGCTTGGTTTAATAGGGCTCCTAGATTCATAAGTTACAGTATGAAACAAAGTACAAAGTCTTTTGAAACTATAACTAATGAGGTTCGATACAAGTGAACTTCAACAGTAAATATGAAAATCCCATCTTCCCAAGGGTAAAGATTCACCATCTCATACATCATTTTTATTTTTAATGATTTGAAGGAGCAGGTATAAGTCCTCAACAATTGTTTCTGCAACTTTGAAAAGCTGAGAAAGACTGAATGAATCAGCCAGCACTGCATAGGTTTTCAAATTAAGTGCAAGTACAGAGTATTCAGAGGCTTAAAGCTGTAGAATAAAAATCATGTGAGGAAATTCATAATTATGTCCCTTAATTAAGTAACACAACATAAATTTTGATTTTGTAACATATTTGCTCCACAGACAGAGTTTAAATTTTCACCAAAATGCATAATTTCACTTCCTGCATGCCAAAGTTGTTTGGACAGGGCCATGTTGAAATAATTTTCTTTCAAATAGATATTTACATTGGATATAAAGTACCACATATCTAAGCTGTGATCCTTAAAATTTTTTTGGAAAACACTAAAAATACTAACTCAAAATGATGTCATAAACTCAACAACTTGACAAGGCTGTCATTTAGGTGAATATTAACTTCATATTCAAGAGAAAGAGGGAAAACCAAACAAGTTTTCCTCATTTTGTTTTCAAAGATTGAAGTTGAGAGAAAACCAGTGGGATCATTTTACTATATTTAATGCTTTTCCACTTAAACAAACACATCTAAATTATAAAAAGGAGGAATTAAAAATACTAGAGATATCAAGCTCCCAGCCAGCCTACAATGCCTGATGTGCCTATCAGAAAAGGTAAATCTGATCTATAGTTAAACCATTTCTGTCTTCAGGATGTTCACCCTGCAATAAACGCTACAAATTAGCAATGTAACAGAGGCTTTGATTCAGAAACCTTAAACATTGCTCTAATAATGTCAAATGAAGGCAATTATTGCCGCGGTGCTGTGCTGGCTAGCACGCTGCCTGGCACCGGGCAATGCCTCACCTGCTTCAAGTGGAGGAGGTGGAAGCCAACCGCAGTGCTGGAGGGCAGGTGAAGCACCTGCTTGCGTTCGCCTTGCCCACCGATGGCAGGGTGCGTGGAGGAGAAGGGAAAAAGCAGAGAGACTCTCTTGTGAAAAGGAGAAGGGTTTATTCCAACAAAAAACCACGAGCAGAGCCAAGGGATTTAGGCGGGCGCGGGGTTTTTATACCCCTACATAATAGGTGGGGAGAACATACAATAGCCAGTAAAAAATCAGGTATGGGGTCTTACAAAGGGGGGGAGAAGGGACCACAGTGAATGGGAGAAGATGTGGGGAGTAGAGGGTTAACATGAGCCAATTACCAACCGAGGAACATAGAACTTTCCAGAGACATAACCAAATATGAACATAACAGGGAGGGGGAGGGAGCAGCCAATGGTCACAGCAGTTTGGGTGCTTACTGTGCCTTCAAGTCCTTGTGCTGTGGAGGCTTCAAACCACTGGACCTGTTGGTCTGCCTGGTCCAGCTGACCATGGCTCTGGCCATGGCTCACCGCAACAAATTATGAAGTAGGGTGTCTAAGATGGAGCATATAAGAACAGAGATTTTTTTTCACACCTTCTTACATTTAGAGTGATGTCGTGAAATTTGCCTGTAATGGCAAAGTTTTGAAGGAAAGAAGTGTCTGCGCTGGCTTCAGGGACTTTCTTTCAGCTCCACTTGTCAGATGTAGGTGCATTTTTGGGCAGAGCTCAGCAGAGTATCTTTTGATTGCATGCAGTAACATTTTCCCTAACAGCCTGTTCAGTTAGAGTGGCTCCCAAGACATGCAATGCCATCCATGGTATATTTACTTAGTTTTAAAATGTAACAGAACTTGCAATAACGCTTCATTAATTTGCGTTTCAGTGTTGACATGAAAAATACTGGAACTAATTATAAAATTACAGACATATTTGGCCAGTTGCCATTTTATGACTAAGAAGACCCATGGAGGGACGGCAATGACTGGCAGCTTCCAATAGGTGCTTAAAAATATTAAGGTCCTTGGTTTAGGCCAATTTATGGCCTTCTGCAAGCAACCAAAACTCCTGTAAAATCATCCAGACCACTGAAGAGATTTACTTTGCTCACATTTGCCTCAACACCTGCAACACCCAGTTGTGTGATTGCACTTACCAGACTTTTCTCAGCACGAAGAGCTCCTTGCTTGTCATTTTCTCTCTGAGAGGCCTGTTAAACATCGATTGTCATATTTAGCATTAGATATATCTCTGTCCAGACTGGGACACTACCAGCTGGGTGAGAAACTGGTCCAGTTGTTGAGCCTATGCAGTAGTGGTCAATGCCTTGTGCTCCACCTAAATGCCTGAAGCAGATGAAGCACCTCAGTACCCTCTCTTCTGTATAATATCTTTATTAGCAAAGAGGAGGAGGAAG
>VZTI01002341.1:659145-749602 GCA_013397865.1 Struthidea cinerea | reverse complement strand
AAACCGGGGTGAACCAATTCACATTTGTATAGGGGGAGCATTAACAGCGAGGGTTTTTCCAGGTGCAGCTCTGTCCCTCCGAGCCCTAGGCTGGCTGGTTTCGCCAGGACACCCCACACCACAGTATCTCTTGCCTTTTTCACTCTGTTTTGTCTTTCTGAGGCAAACGTGATAAAGTACAAACTGGCACACAGTCAGAACAACAAAACTTTCCTGGGGGGTGGAATTTGCCTCTGCAGTGATGGGCATGCCATGCATCTTCAGCTGCCATCTCTATCCTAGCAAAATCGGTTTGCTGTTTTGGGAGTGGGCAGGTGGCCATCAGCTCGGCAGATGTGTGTGCTTCCAGTGTCATGTAGCACCATCCAAAATAAAAATGACCTTACAGGCTGGGAGGTCTGATTGTCATTTTTTCTTGAACTCCGGCATCCAAAGGGTGTAACCATATGACTGATAGACTTCTGAAGAGGTACACCAACTTCATTTGCAGGCTGTGAGACAGGATGGAGAATAATAGTAAAATGAGAATGTTAATTCCTTCTTAGTTTTTCACCAAAAGTTGTATAGATTTAAAAATTGATTACGCTGGTAACTTAACTTCGTAACTGTCAATGCTTTTAACTAACTATAAATGTAAAAAACTTTTCTTATGTATGCTGAAATGCACAAAGTGATTGTCATGAGCACTCACAGAAATCATAATAGAGTTTTAATATTTTTTGTTGAAAAAATCTGATTAAAGGGAATATGTCAGAAAAGAATATCATAGCTGCTAAACAATGCTGCTAAAAAACATTTCCTATTCTCTTTTAATTCATGTACTTAGTTTTGCTTTTACACATCCCAGTCATTAGTGAAATAAAACTGTGTTTTGAGTTTAGTACATATTTAATTTAAAGTGCTGAACTCTTTTGCTTCAGTCTACTCTCTTTACCTACCCCTGAATATAGCTCACTATTTATCTCAGTTTCTCAGTTAAGTCTTTACAACAACAAGAATCCATCCACTGGAAAATACAAAATCAAGCATATAAAAAGATCAATTTTGTAAGCACAGCACCTGACTAGCACAGAATGTAAAGCTCCTTTTGTAATTTTTTCTCAAAATGAACCATATTTTTCCTATAGTTTTGATAAAAGTCTCAAAAGTCTTGTTTTTTGCTATCTCAAACCAGCTGGTTTTCTCAACTCCGCAGGGTGCAGTGCTGAGAGTACCAATCGACTTTGCAGACTAAAGCACCTGCTGTGATGAGTCACTCCTTACATCATTCTGCATTCTGCAGCACAGCAAAGAAAGTTGGTCCAATATTATAATTCCATCAAAGTTTACGGAAGTGTCATTTTCAGGATTTATGTTGATTTGACATGGCAGTAAAAATATGCAAAAAGGTAAGAACATTTATCCAAAGGTTACAATCTGTCATTGTCATATAATTCAAAACAAGGACTAAAGCTAATTTAAATTAGAGGCCAATGACAATATTTTGTGTTGAATGACTATGAGGAATCATGAAAGTAAATTCTTTTGTGCAGAGGTAAAATGACTGTGGGTCAACAGTGAAGATATTAAAATTGTGACAATCTTTTTAATGTGGTAAGAGCATGCACAGATGGAAAATAGGGAATTTTATGGGTTTTTGCTGGGTTTTTTGTTTGTTTTTCTTTTGGGTTTATTTGGTTTGTTTCCTTCACTTCAAAAAATGTCACAAACCATGGGCCAGAGTGGTAAGGGATGAGCAACCTTGATTTGAGGCAATTCAACAAATTCAATTCCTGAATAAAGTTATCCTATACAAGTTTCCATCTGAGTCAAAGTTATTATCCAAACTTAGAAAAGAAAGCCTTGAAGCTACTGATGAATTGCATCAATAAAAGCAGGATTGAAAGTTACACAGATTTACAGTATTGAATAGTTAGCATTACTAGAACTCTTCAAAAATTTTAAGAGCGTTTTAGTTTTGAAGACTGAAATGCTCATAATAATGTGAAGTGCTCTCATAATTTTAAATCACTCTATACTGCAGATTCCCAAATTCTTATTACTGCTAAATTTCAGCTGCTTATCTGTTATTATCAATATGTTGGTTTAGAAAAGTGTTGCACTGCCTTTTTTCACGAAGTCCCAAAACCTCATTCTAACTGTACCATGAAATTAGCTAGGCCTTATGAATGATGTCCTTAAAAATGCAAAAACAATAGACCAACAAATGAAGCCACTCAATGACCTTGATAAAAACTGATTATCTGAAGTAAAAACACAAAAGGCTTGTTTTATGTAAAATTTCCATTTTTTTTAATATGAAAATTAAACAAACTAGAATACACTTACCTGTAACATTCTCCTTTCCCTTGTTAATACAAATATTTTTGTGAGCAATCCACTAACAAGTAGCTAATTGACTCTTTTCTTAATTCAAAAAGTAGGGGAAACGACAGTGAGAGATGTACAGTAGTACGTAAGTTTACGCACAGTTTACGGAGAAACCATATAAAACACTGCTAAAACCTGTCCCTTTTCTCTTTACCTAAACACAGAATCAAAGAGTCATTGAGGTTGGAAGGGACCTTTTGAGGTCAGTTAGTCAAATCTCCCTGTTCAAGCAGGATCAGCTTGGGCAGATTGCCCAGGGGCCTCTGCAGATGAGATAAATGGGCTGACAGGCACCTCACAGTTCTACAGGGGAAATGCAAACTCCTGCCATCTGGGAAGGAAAAACCCCAGGCACCAGTCCACACCAGCGAATGTCTTCCCGGAAAGCGGCTTGGCAGAAAAGGACCTGTGGGTCCTGGTGGACACCAGGCTGAACATGAGCCAGCAATGCACTCTTCCTGCAAAGGCGGGTGATGGTGTCCTAGGATGCATTAAGCAAAGTACTGCCAGTAGGTCAAGAGAGGTGATCCTTCCCCTCTTCTCTGGGTGAGGCATCATCTGGAGTTGTGTGGGCAATCTGAGCTCCTTGGTGCAACAGAGATATGGACATAATGGAAAGAGTCCTGAGAAGGGACACAAAGACAAGAGGAGAGGCTGAGAGCACCGGGACAACTTAGCCTTGAGAAGAGAAGATTCAGAGGGGAGCTTATCAATTTGTATCAATATCTGAAGGAAAGGTGCAAAGAGCTGGACTCTTTCCTGTGGTGCCCAGTGATAGGACAAGAGGCAATGGCCACAAACTTGTATACAATGGGTGTCATCAGGAAACTCTTTATTGTTGGGAGGGTAAGTGAGCACTGGTACTGTTTGCCCAGCAAGGTTGTGGAGCCTACACACTTGGAGATATTCAAAAGCTGTCTGGACATTGTCCTGAACAACTGGCTTTAGGTGATCCTGCTTGAACAGAAGAATTGGGCAAAATGAACTCCAGAGTTCCTTCCAACCTCAACCATTCTGTGATTCCACTTTTAAGCACCAGGTCCCACAGATGTGTGTTTCATTGTTGTCTCCTTGATTAACTTTTGTCAGGAAGCTGCCAGTGCTCTCCAGAAATCTTCTAGATTGCATGTGCCCTGCTGTATTGTCCTTACAAGTGTGGGTACAGTTCCCCATGAGGGCCAGGGTCTGTGAACACAAAGCTTCTTCCCGTTGTTTGGAGGAAGGCCCATCTACTTCTTCCTGATCAGGAAGTCCACAGCACATACCCACTACAACAACAGCCATGTGCCAGTGCAGTGTCCTCATGTAATCTTTGTTGCCCTCAACACCAGTGAATTAACCTCTTTAAATTAATCTAAATTAATTTAAATTAAACTAATTTATTTAAATATTTAAATTTAATGTAAAATTCAAAGCAGGTTTTTGTCTCTGGATTTAGAGGGATAAATAAATTGTAACCATGGTTGAATGGATAAAAGAATAAACTGTAAATAATAAAGTTAAGACACACCTAAAAAAAGGTGGATTTTTCTCTATTTTCTTATTCAGATGAAACTCTGAATGGATACCACCATAACTTTTTAGTCTAATCCCATAAAAAATAGGCCCGGAGGATTTGCATTTGCTTTTACTACAGCAAGAGAGAGGTACGACCATTCTGGCAACCTCCTCTTGGGGAGGTTCTTCTACTGGTGTACCTGCTGCATTAGTGCAGTCTCCCACTGTGCTTCATTCCTGGGCCGTTCCTTCCGTCACATGGCCTCACTTAAGGTGTCATTTGAGGAATGAGGTCTCACTTGTGGGATATGCTCATGTGACCCTGAAGCAGCTGGAAAACTGACTGGATGTACCTCATATCATTGAAGATATCTGTTTGTTTGCAATTAGGTATTTTTTTGCTGGGGAATTATCATCTTGTGTTTTCTCAGAGCAATTAATAATAAGGAGCAGTGTAATCCCAAATCATAACCAAGGTGTTTGCTGAAAAAGGAAACAAGAAATGTGCCATCAGTGAGATTCAGTGTGCTTATGATTGTGTGGCATACAGCACTTTATATGCAAGATCTGAGTGGTTTAAATATTATGTGCTTCCCTTGAGCACTTAGATAAAGCAAACATCCATTCACTTGAGGTTTGGATTGTAGGTGTTCATGGAGCTTTCTCCAGAACAGGTATTGCTCAGCTTCAGTGGGCAACTGCACTCATATTCCCCGTAAACTTCTACCATACAGCTTCCATGCATGCTGAAAAGCTGAAAAAACCAAAAAAATGCATAATTTCTGCTAGCTCTGAAAGGGTTGTTTGTTTTGGAATGTGTCAGGAGGAACTTAGTTAATATTTAGATGCTGAATTTAGATACTAACTAGGAGAAACTGAGACAGATTTGGTTACCCCTTCATATGCACTGTCAGGAAGTACTTAAGTGGTTTATATACAATAGGAATGAAAATGAAAAGCTTATTTCTGTATCAGTATTATTTATTCAACACCTTCATTTACAGAATCCGTCAGTATCTTTATGCCCATGGTTGTGTAAAGGTTTTTCACATATGTTAACAACTCTTCCATAAAACTCAATTTGATGAACTTTTACAGCATTGTAAAATGGATCAGAGAAAGTTTTAATGGGCAGTATGTTCGCAACCATTACCAATACATGTTCTTCCATCTTCTTCCAGCTTGTAGGGATCAGTGTGAAGACATTTGTAGCTGCCCTTGGTGTTAATGCATATAGCAGAAGGAGGGCATGGTGGATGAATTTCATTTTCACATTCATTGATGTCTGCAAAATGAATACACACAGATCAATAATAATTACAAATTACAAAAGGGTTACTAATTTCTCATAAACACTTTTTTTACAAGGATTCATAAATGAAAGGCATTGTACACTTTCAGTGAGACACAGGTAATGAAAAAAATCTGTATTGTTACTGTTTAAAGCACAGTGCGGGTTGTTGTTTTGCTTGATTTTTTTGTTTGTTTGTTTTAAAGCAGGAAATGATGAAGAAAAAAATTTTGCTTTTGTAATCCATCAAAAGCTACAAATGACAATTGGCTGAATTTTCAAAAATGAAAACCCTAAACCTGAGAGCTCTTCTTGCACATGTTTATGTCCTAAGACTTTGATTTCCTCTATAAATGTTTTCATCTTGTGCCCTGTAGAGATAGTGAAAATAATAACGCAGATCGAGGCATGATTTTGAGGAGCCAAGTTTTCAGGTTAGCTTTGGTTTATAACATAAATTACAAAATTTATAACCATAATTTGTGATATCACTCCAAGGATGGTTGTTTCTAGATGCCACGTAAATTCTGTGAAATGACAATATCCTGGCAGAATGTTGAGCAGATGAGCAATTATCCATTGGAAAATGTGCATACACATATTGCTCTTGAGGCTTTTCAAGATCTTTCACTCTCACTTTCTGATTATGTGATGAAATGGGAAACAGCAGTGCAGGAGAGAAAGTACTCAGTGGGGGAAAAAACAGGGGTCTTGTCCTATTTCTGCACCTCTCTTCTTTCTGTGTAATATTTACTTGCACGACTGAAGTAATTTGACTAAAAGTAAGTGTCCAGTGTTATTTTAGTTGGCTTCCCATTGTTTCTGTATATCTGACAGCTTGTTTAATGTTTCTGACCAATGGCCCTGTGAAGCACTGCAAACCCATATGTGGACAAGTAGCCAAGTCTTCAGTGTCTTGGCTTTATCCCTTTCCTTCACTACCACAATGTTTGATCTGCTACATCAATATAAGTAGTTATTTTCAATCAGTATTAGAAACGGACCTGTATTTACTGACTTAGTTTGGGATTGTCACTCAAACCACTTAGGAAACTCTACCATTGGAAATAGGATCAAGCCTGATTGTCTAATTTTAGTACAAAATAGTAGCTCTGCCCAAAGATGGTTATCAATTAAGACAGTGGAAAGACTACAATGGCAAGGAAAAATCTTAAACTTCAGAACCCTTAAGAAAAAATAACTTCCATAACACTTCTTTGAAGCAGGAAAAGAATCTGTTGTTCAGGATGAAGCTTTCTGAGTAAGTATTACTCCCTTCAAAACTACATTTTGAGTTTATGTTCGCTGGCTTAATCATTGTCCAGGAAAGAAAACCTGCACCTTTGCCTGAGCTGTAATTCAAATATGCTGCTTCAGCCTCTGTAGATCCATAGTCATGCTATTTGCTAACTAGCTAACTCTTCTTCATCACTAAATAGTGCATGTCAGAGCTGACCAGCCTACCCTGCTACTCAGAGAGCAGTAGTTTACTAAAGCAAAGTAAACAGTTATCTATCAGGAGTATGACAGCACTTAATATGAAGGAAGATAGCATATTCTAGCACTAAATAACTTCCTGAATCAATAGAAATTATATCAGTCAAAGCCCAAGTTAGCAAGCAGGAATTAACAGCTCTCAGAATCCTATGCTTTTGCCAGCAAGCCACTCTGTCTTTTCCAGAGCAGCATATAATTTTGAAACCATCTGCAGAAATGCTAAGCTCTATCCTCCTCATTATATTGCTTGATTTATTCCTAATTTGCTGAACATTTAAAAGAATGGGGACATATTGCACAGACATGCATGAAACAAAGTGCTTTCTACTGTAAAACTCAAGTAGCATCTGCATAAGTGGGCTTTGATGGTTTTCCTTTAATAAAGGCATTGCTTATTTAATATATGCAGCAGCTTGTTTTCCTATAGCAGATATACAGTCTTTTGTTTACATTACTGAACATATTAAAAGAAACTAGGACAAGGAATGATTCACTCATTTAACTTACTTATTCTATTCACTGCCAGAACATTAATCTATTGAAAAGGTTTATTATAATTCTTTTAACAGCTTTATTTCTTTATATGGTATTTATGTGGGAGGAATGCAGTGGATAAATAGGATTTGAATAAAGGAAAGAGCTGCAAATTTCATTTGACTTTTTCCATACCAGGTATACAATTAGAATGAAAAGCTTTCTATTCTACTATCACAGAAATACCAATAAGCAGACTTCAATGTGGATGAGCTGCAGCACTTGCATTCAAATTAATTTACCACCACCCATAATATATTTTGAAATAGGGCCTTTTTGGATTTAGTTTTCTCTCATGTTCTTATAAAGCAGAGCAGTGTGAATATACATACATATATATGTTTATACACAAACATGCATATATGCACATATATATATGAGTATATGTACACACACCTCCATTATAAACACACACATTTGATACGTGAACAGAGAGAATTCATCCTTCATAGGATGAAGAGTGAAAGTCTTGAAATATTTGCCACATTCTCATTCTAACCTATTCTGTTGAACAGTAAAAGGCAAAAAGGAAACAGAAGATGAAAGAATGATTAAAATAACAGAAAAGGGTTCCTGTGAAAATGTGCATGAAATAAAATACCTTTTTACTGATTTTTCACCTGCTCTACTTTTGTACCTGCAGAAGTAATTAACTTCTGGAAAATCTTTTCACAGCTATTTGGGAGAGGGAGGTTGGACCTAAAGTGATTATTAGTTTCCTTAATTTCACTTATTCACTTCATAGAATCTTTTTTTCACTTTTACTAAAATTATTAGGATGACACATCACCTAGAGGTGCAGAGCTCAGTTTTTATCTAGATCATCCATTGAAACAACAGCAGGAAAATGACAACTGTCTGTGATGCTGTTATGTTGAATGTAGGAGGAAGCATATATAATTCTGATTTACTGCCTTTTATCCCCTCCCCTCCTCCCCCTCTCTGCCCCCTCCCCCCCCGCCACTGGTTATTAATAGACTTTATTGTTGCTTAATTAGGCAATTTTTAGTGCCATTTTCCTATCATCCACTTGATTGCTGAATCAGGATGGGTAGAGATTGAGATAGCAATTCTGGAGAAAGGAGAGTTTTACATTATTGTGTTATTACACCTATATCCCCAGGAGGCTAACTACAAGAAAGCATAGGAGTGAATTCACATCTGATGAGCTATGCTGGACTTTATCTGTTAGAAAATTCAGAAATAATAATAACACTAATAATAATAATAATAAATACCTCTACAAACTGGAGCCTCAAAGTTCCATCCTTTACTTGTGCAGGTTAATTGCTCTTCTCCTTGTAACTGAAATCCATAGTGACATGTATAAGTCACTGTAGATTTTCCAGATTCTGAACAGTATACAAAATCACCATTTTCCACACTCTTTGGTGTTCCGCATAGTTCATCTACAAATAGAGAGTCTGCATTACAGGCTTTTAAAAAATTACCACCTTACTCTTGCAAATGGATGGTATTCTCCATTACTGCCATAAATACTAACTTCAGTGAAATTTTTCACTTTTTAAGGTGATCAAGACTTTAATTGTTAATTTCTGGAAAAGAATTTATATGGAATACCACAGGTTTGACTTATAATCCTCATAAAACTAGCATTACAACATAAGAAGGACATGGACCTGTTGGATCAAGTCCAGAGCAGGGTAACACAGATGATCAGAGGGCTGGAGAACCTTTCCTTTGAGGAGAGAGGCTGAGAGAGTTGGGATTGTTCAGCCTGGAGAAGAGAGGGCTCTAGGGTGACCTTATTTCATCCTGTCAATTCAAACAAGTTTTTTATGTATGATTGGAACAAACTTTTTACCAGGCCCTGTTGCAATAGGACAGGGGTAAAGTTTTTAAACTAAAAGAGGATTGATTTAGATTAGATATAAGGAACAAGTTTTTTAAAATGACAGCGCTGAAACACAGGCACAAATTGCCCAGAGAGGTGGTGGATGCCCCATCCCTGGAAACATTTGCATTCAGGTTGCACAGGGCTCTCTCTGAGCAATCTGCTCTAGTTGAATATGTCCCTGGTCATTGCAGGTAGGTTGGACTAGATGTATTGTAAAGATCCCTTCCAAGCCAAAATGTTCTATGATTCTACGATCCCACTTCTACGTGATAGAAATACTAAAGGTCTGATTCAGACCTGTAATTCAAGAACTGCTACAACCAAAGTCAGTACTGCTCCTTTCTCTCCCCTCCCCTCAGAAAAGATTGGTAACTACTAGATTACCTTCCTGATAAAATTCTTGCCAAGCTTCTAAATTCATCCCAGGTATATTGTTACAATGCTTAAAATCCTGTGGAAACTTTCCAAGTTTAAAGGCGTCTGCTGGCACTTCAGAAATTCCTGTGTTGTCACAAATCACGCGGGACAATGAATGTTTTTTGAGTTCATGCTTCTGAGCTTCTGTGAAAACATTATCATTTTCCCACCAAAATCTGGAAAGATTGATAAAAACTTTTCTTGAAAAGATCAAATTCAAAGAACTGGTTATTCTTACTTTCAAAGTAACTTATATAAAAGACCAAAAATAAGAATTACAGCAAAAACCGGTGAATATAATAATAAAAATAAATGCCATGACCATACAGAACCAGTCAAAAAAAGGCTCGTGTGAGTCTAAGGTACTGGTCAACTCAGGTAATGTGTTAAAGCCAGCAGAATTGCTTTTCATTGATTAAACAGGTCCACAAAAAACCTTAAAATCCTGAGAGAAGAACTTGAAACAAATTTGATTGAACTGGATCCTTATGCCTATGCACACTAATATGTGCTGTTCACTCATAAAATGTTTAAAGCATAAACTACAGAAGAATTGGAGGAGTAACCGTAATAGATTTCCCCATACCAAAGCTTTTCAGTTCTGCTTACCCTTACTGAATGGTTGCTAGGAAAACAGGTATTGTTGAATGCTTCTCTGGTTAATAAGGAGTACTTAATTTGCTAAGAAACCTGTAGATATGCTGATTAATTATAGTAGAAAAACATAAGAGTAATTATGCTTTTGATCATACAAAAAGTAAGCTAAGAGGACTGTCTGGAACAGACAGGAGCTGCTTATTTTTGACAGATCAGGAGTGTGGTGCCAGAGCAGAGGAACCAGTTTGTGCTACAAAGGTGTATCTATTAAATGGTGATATTATATAAAATATATATGTAGGCATGCACATATACATATACATTTAAAGCTAAAAAGAAAGAAAACACTGGGGAGAAAAGGAAAGAAAAACATTTTGTATATAAAGACATCATTAATGGCAAAAATACTTCTGGAGAGTTTGATAGAACATTTCTATTAGTACATTAAACAGTAATAAGCACTGCCAAACTGCTTAGTTCCCTGTGGTACTCAGGCTCAGGCCAGTTAGGATTTTCCCAAATGCTAGGCAGGATTTGTGGTAACATGCCTGAGGACAGTCAGCAGAAGAGCATGGGAGTGATCACACAGTACAAACTGACTTCAGGTTTAACACAGGACTTATGACCCATAATACAGGGGGCACATGGCTGCAGGTTTCTAGAGAAGTTTGTGAGTTTGTGTTTGCATTTGCCTGATTAGAAAGGAGTAGCAATATTGACTGTGGACTCTATGCAAACCTGGCACATGTGCAGCATTTGGAGTTTTTATGAGCTGCCTGTAAAGGTACCATGCAAATGGGAAGTCTGGTAGTGCTGTTTGTGTTCTGGGGACGATGGAGACTGCCAGTGTGCCCTAGCGTGGCTTTTCAGGGCAAATTGGATCCTGCTGCAACCAGGAGCATACCTGCTAAATAAGGTAAGTGCATGCGAAATTTTGGAAATTTTTATTTGGCTTTATTTGTAGGCCAATAGTTACCTTCAGCAGCCTGATTTGTTAAAAAACCTGTCCCACTTTGCTTGTATTGAAGGAGGAGGCAATGCACAGAACCAGGGATGGAGTGAATGTCCCACACCTCAGCAGCACTGTGACAAGAAATGCAGGAGAGATGGAGGGGCTGGAAGGAGGAAAAAAGAAAGGAGCCTTCCTCCTCCACTCACCTGCACATTGTTCCTAAACTTCTCAGAGCATCCTGAAACCTCCCTGAGGATTCCAGGCCCCTTCCCATAACCAAAGCCATCAAAGACTTTTCACCACTCAGCTCTCCTACACCTGTCATTTCTCCTTTCACATACATTAAAACCTATTCTACTTTCATCACAAAATACAGTTTTATGTACAGGCTTAAATGAAAAATTATTTTTTAATCTATCCAACAGGTAGGTGTTTAAGCTAACAAACACTTTGGTTTGCTCCATTCGATTTGTATCAGGTGACCAAATCCCTATGCAAAGAATGAAAAAACTTCAGAATTTTTTCCCAAATATTTCAAATCCTGACATCACAAAAATATTCAGAGGAAGAAGACATGGAAGAAGGCTGATGGATCAGAAACAGTTTGTTTCAGGTGATGCAGTCGAGGTTAAGACAGTGGCTGAGTTTAGTACACAAAACCTTTTTTTAGAAGAAAACCTTTACTGTTTTGTCAGATTGTTGACAAAAGATTTTAGGGCTGTCAGGAGTTCAGTCAGATGAAAAATCCAGATAGTCCTGATTTTTGAACTTTAAGAATACATCAGAAGAGTTATTTTAAAATCCCTGCTTACAGACCTGTCAATTAGGGTATCTAGTGCTTTTAAGTGTCACTGGTGCAGTTACAGATAACACCCAACACTCTACCTGACCAGGCACTGCAACGAGTGTTAGACTTTTCCATTCTTATTTTGTGACAACCATAACATGTTGTTACGTACTGCTAACTTCTCTTAGGAGGTTTCTTTGTTATTAATGAGAGAACACCATTTCACTTCTAAGTTAGCTGCTACGAACTTTGTGGCAGAAACCTCGGGAATTCTGTCATTATTAGAACTGTCTTTTTCTCAATTTGGAGATAATGTATTAAATTATGCTTATATTTATTTCATGCTAGTAGTATTATAAGACACTGAATATTAAGTAACATTGTAAGGCCCTGAATAATAGAAAGGAGGCTGAAAGGATCTCCATAGGTACTCCTTCCCCAGATAGGGACAAGTATGCCTGTACAGTTTAGATGACTTTCAACCATGTTTTCAACACAGGTGTATAGAATGTTTGTTCTCTATACAGTTCCTGCAAATAAGATACCACCGTTATGATTAGCATTGCTTTTTCTTGTGAGCTAATTAATTAACAATTTTTAAAGTTCAGATTTAAATTCTTCCTTGGATGATTATTTCCATAATGGTTTCTTTCCATAACAGTGACCTTATAAGAGGATCTTGAAGGTCATTGTAAGGACCAGATGTACTTAAAACACCCCTGCTAGCATGGTGTGAGCAGTTTAAAATTATTTGTCTCATGAGATCCAAAATTACTGCCACAAGCACATGACAGAAACAAAAAAAGGTTGGTTTTATAATTGCTTCATGAGCAGAAGCAAGAGATAAACAGCTTCTTCTACCCTGTTGTGACCTGAAGCTGCATTTCTCCTGCTTTTCTGGTGTGAAGGTTTGTACTGGCACAAGATCCTGGTGGAACCTGTGCAGGGTTGGTTAAAGTGACATCCTGTGCTGTGTCCAATGAGGCAACTCTGGGAACACTCTGTGGTCCCAATTCCCATAAGGCCAGGTATGTGGTGTTTTATTATCCCCTCTATGAAGCCTGAATTACAGCTTTTTGCCTATCCCTTCTGACTTTGCTGCAGTTGCCAAAGAAAAATACTGAGGTTCTTCCAGCTCCTGAGCCCAGTGCAGCCCTCAGGGGGAATAAAGCCTGCGCAGTACTACATCCATCCACCCAGAAGTTACGGGCCCCTGCCTAAATGAACTTCTGGTGGCACTTTGTGTTTTCAGCAGGAGTGCCGAGCTGGACACCTCAGTACCACAGAAAAAAACTCCATGTCATCTGGAATTGAGACTATATGCGAACCAAAGAATAATAATTAAAAGCTCACCCCAAAAAACTGAAGGAACTAAGACTAAAACGTGCAGGGAACAGAGAATTATCTGTTTGAAGCATATTTAAGTGGTGTAAAATCTCCAGTGCTACTGGGTTTCTACACATGACTTGACTGCAGAATAAACTCACCGGTCACCATCCCTTAGTGCTTTCATTTGCTTTCCAATTATACACGCAAACAGGGGACCAGTTCTAGCACCTGGAAGAAAGTCTTCTATGAGACCGCCAAGCCAAACATCAATATTGTTAGGATTATGGTACAATTCCATGATTTTTGCAGTGACATTGTGATTGGTTGTTACTGTATTCAGGTCAGTGTGAGTTTCCAGTTTTGATAAACCACAGAATTCTCGCCATTCATTATAACCTGCAAATAAGATGTTTAAAGGAAGATTAGATTTGTGTGTTAGGCATGATATATGAATTAATAAATTCATAAGCACTGGATTTTGATGACCTTAATCATATTCATAGACAGTTATGTATAAAAAAGGTCTACTATTATTGGTTAAATTGATCAGAGAAATCATGGCAGGATCTGAACTAAGCTCCAGGGGTCTTCCTCTAAGCAGGTATTTCCATGGCCTGATGGGCTATTGTTCCTTGACTGTTAGTTCAATATTACCCTGGGCTGACTGGAGTAAAAAATCTAGTGCAAAAAGCCAGGAACAAACATTTAATATTTCTTAAAATGAGGTGTGTACCTAACTAAGCCATCTACACCACTCCTGGAGACATCTGTCAACACCTTCTGTGGTTGCTGGAGCCAATGAGGCTGTGCCTAAATTGATCTGGGGACAGCCTGCTGATGGGAAGTAGCTGCTTCAGGCAGGAGCCCCCACTCCTCAGAGCTGGTTCCAGGAAGAACAAGCCTCAGGTACCAACACTGAGCACACTCAAATCCACTCACTGGTACTGTTCTTCTAGATTCCAGATTTACCAGATTATTTTAATCTCAAAATCTGAGGAATACTTTCTTTCCATCAAAGTTAAAAATATTAGCAACTTACGTTTTGAAAGAGATTTAAGTTACTTTTCTGATTACCAAAGCTATTATTTAAAGGTTATGTTTACATCCCAAATATAAGCAATTATACTTCAGTTACCAGTTGGAAGAAAAAAATTAAGAAAAATCAATAGACCTGAGAGTCCATGATCACGGCCACGTTGTAAATTCAATGATGATAAATCAAGTGAACCGTTATTGGACAACGCAAAGAGTTTTTCAGTTAATTCCTCATTCAGCAGTTGATCTTGTACCTGCAGTTTTGCTGGATGTGCTAGAAGACCCCTTAGTAAAGGATCCAAGCCTCCTTTAAACACAAAAATAATGGCATTATAGCATATATATAAACCATTATAACTTCCATAACAAATGTGTGTACAGACATGTTTCTATGTTTTTAAAACATTGTCCACACAGGCTTTTACATTCAAACATATGTAAAAATTTCCTTTATTTTAAAGTAGAAGTAATAGAGCAATAGTGCTATGAAAAAGCTCCATCTTCCTCAGGTGTAAAAGAACTTGCAACCTGTTAATAAATTCATCCACAAAAAAAAAAAAAAAAGCCTCTTCATCAGCACTCGTACTTTTATTGTCAATCTACCAGACTCTTTTAATCTGGAGAGTAACATTTTTCTGATTCAGTCAACTATTTAATTGAGAATTATCATTTAAGTTCTTTTTAGTACTCTGGAATCCATTCAACAACTTAAATAAATTATTTAATTAAATAAATGCTCCAATTCCTAATTCAGGATAAATAACTTTGAAAAAAGTTACAATGTTCTGTGGAGAAAAAAACCAAAAAACAACAGAACCAGTTTAAATAAGACCATACCTTCTTTAATGAGCCTCCAAGGACTAAAGAAAACTTCATGCAAATGAAGATTTGGGAGTTCGGGATCATCTAAATACTGAGCATTCAATCGCCTTACTATTGGTTGGATTGTTGCATGACCAAAACGAAAAGCAGCTGTTGAAAATACATTAGAAACCGTAGGATTCATTGTGGGATCGTAACCTGTATAAAGGCCAATATACAGATTAAAAGCATCTGGACCAATGATTTTGGGAATGTAATCTCTTAAAGTAATAATCTGAAAGAAAAGAAAAAGAAACATATTTCAGCTTTTCTATAGAAGAATAATAATGAATCCCAGGTGCTAAATGCTTTTTTCTTCACTCATCTATGCCCAAGCATTTGGCATAACTAAGAGCAGTGTTACCTGGAAAACAATATCAGTCTTATTTTTGCAGTAAGGGGACAGATGACCGGAGAGAATCCATGGTACAGCTCAGAACAGTGCAACAGTCAGGCCCTGTGAGGTCTTACCATAGATGCTAGACCAAGCCCCCCTGAGCAGGGATTACCAGTGCTGCTCATTTACTAACCACAGGGGTAATCCAGCTCACAGGAGGTGTGCTGAGATTAAAAATGGAAATTATAATGGCCTTAAAAATGGCAATGAAAGCATGAAGCACTATAATGTCTTTCAAGAATGCTTGCTAATGTGAACAGATGCTATTTTCAGACATATATTTGTGACACAAATCCTCTTTTATTATTACTTAAAATGATGAAGCTTTAAAATACTGGTGCCCAAAATCCCCTTGTAGGCATTTTATACTAAACTTAGGCCAATTTATAGACTCCTAAAAAATATACTTTAAAAATGAAAAGACTGATAAACACCTTCTGTCAAATGCTTTTATAATGTAATAGTATTACAGTGGCATGGAAAATCATATGCGTAATCATGACAAAAGGAAAGAGGGGAAAATGTTCTAATGTACCAAATAAAATGAAAATGCATTATAGGTTAAAGATTATGCTGAACTCAATAAAGCAATATGCGATAAATATGAAGCATAATGAACTCAATAAAATACCTTCTAGATTCAATATAATATGCAATAAATATACAGACAAATGTACTTTGAACTTGATATAGTGCATATTGAAAAACCAGCTGGCATAAAATGACCTTATAAAAAACTTGTATCTTTATTTTAGGCACAGAGCAGAGACAAGCAAACCTTTCCACAATTCACTCACTTTTCTCAGAAGGTAAAGGTTTAGGTTTTCAGGTTAGGTCATGCAGTGAACAAAAAATTTAAAAGACTATATGTTAAAATCCCTTTTACAGTTCCCTCAATGCAGCATATGAAACAAAATTATTGCAAGAAATTAATACTGACACTGTCCTTTGAAAAGCTAATCTTTTTCTATATTCACAAAGGTTTTGCAAGACAGGAGTTCTAATTTTAGATGTATAGCTTTTACAATCAAAGACTTTATTTAGGAGTATGTTAGTCATGGATACAAAAATTCTAGTATGACTAATTCTTTGGCTCATTTTATATGAAATCCCAAGCTAAGATGCTCAGGAAGGCCAGACTCCCTGAAGGAAAGGGCAACTCAGATTTTTCATTTGCTCCAGGGGCAACATCTTCATTTCTAATTTCCTTGATAGAGAAAGAGGGGTTGCCATTTCAAGACATGAAAATTAAAAGGCTAAGGGTACAAATGGGTCTTGTGCCTGCCTACCTTGCACTAGGAGAGGTATCTGTTTGATGGAAACTTCCAAAGGCTAAATGAGGTTCCATCAAATAGAGGTGAGTTTTAGACAATGCAGGGTAA
Organism: Struthidea cinerea; assembly: GCA_013397865.1. NCBI lineage: Eukaryota > Metazoa > Chordata > Aves > Passeriformes > Corcoracidae > Struthidea > Struthidea cinerea. The sequence continues at coordinate 732,798 of VZTI01002341.1, read as the reverse complement.
GTTGTTACTTATACAGCAGAATACGATACTACTACTGGAATCTGCCAAAGAACCACATCCGAAATAGCATCTGGCATTTGTGTAGTCTCTGGATGTGCCCAGATTTGTCTGTGTGAAGTCAAGGAGAGGCTCACTACAAGTTCTCATAACTGAGACCTATATAAGTTTTAAAGATGTTAACAGCTGACAAGCATCAAAATTATTTTTGTTAAAATCCTTTTGCATGCAGTCCCTTCTCTCAGAGAATGATATAAAAGGTTTATTTCCTTTCATAAATAAGCACAGTACTTTCTTTCAGTAGAGTGTTCCTTCAAGAAATGAGATTCTCCTGTGGAAACAAAGGAGCAGGCTTGTCGCAAAATGTGTCAATAAAATCAGACATAAAGCGACTGTATGGGAAAGAAATCACAAACTGTTATAATGAACTGCTCCATCATTTATGGCTTATGTTGAGTCTATTTGTTAACAATAAGTTTACTTTCAAGTGCTTGCAGTAGCATAAGGAATGTATGTGGATATAATGAATCTGAACCTGCAAGGTACTGGGTGGTCTCAACTCATTGTGACATTTATGATATTAGTGGTAATCCAAGCTCCTCTTAGGATACATTCATCACCTCTCAGCATCAAATCCAAGCTCTACAGAAGCCTCATGAAGAAAACAATTTTACTCAATAACGTCACTATTTCTACTATCTCATGGCAATCATTGTTCCAACAGTATAATTTAGTGGAAAATTATGACAAATGAGCACTGTGTTTTAAATAGAGGCCCACATGCTCAGTGTTATATGACCTTTGTAATCTATATAACCATATATTAACAGAGAGATTAAGATCATTTAAATGTTATTCATTTAGTCATATCAGAGAAAATAAAACACTAATTTCTTTGCAATTCAGCCAGTCATTTGGTAAGTATCCAGATAGAAACAGCATCTGAGTGTCAGAAAAGGCCTTGTATAGATTTTGCATCATATCACGAATCCCATGTGCACTATTTACAGAAAAAGTAACTGAATCCTGACCTGTAAACACTATAATACTGCAAGTCAGTCATCTTGTCATTGCCATTGGCCAGCTGTAACCGCAAAGGAATCGTATCTCACTGAGACAGTGAAGTGCCAATTAAATGAAGCTTCTGCACTTGGAAAAGATTGGAGAAATAATACAGAACTATCAAACATAGCAATGATGTTTAATTCATTGAAGTGCTATGAATGGTTAGTTTGGAGTTCTCACTGTAGATACTAAAGGATTTACAGATGATGAAGATGACGTTGAAGTCCTAAACTTTTGGGTAAAAGGTGATTGTATGAGAGATCAATTTTTAATTTTAAAAAATGAACACATTAATATAGTTCTGTTAATAGTCTAAATGATACACTTTAAAAAGATGAGTTCTGAAATTATGCAAGACATATTATTTGATTATATATATCATTTATTTATTCTTTTTAATTTCATATTTCTGAGACGAGCCATCTAATCATCTAATTTCACAAGCAAGTTTCATCCAAGTAGTTAATGTATGTCAGTCTCAGAAGTCACCCACTTTCAACTCACACCTTGGACCATGCAAGATGCTCAGGGAACACAAGCAGATATAGAAGGAAGTGAAATAAACACCTATATGTACACTGAAAATTAAAGGCAATTGTCACCTACAGTTGGGATCAAGTGGGAGTAACTGCATTCATTCAGAGATGGTTCTCTGGTACTGTAATAAATCAAAGAGAATTGGATTCAGATTGATCTGCAAAACTCCCACTCCATCTGACTAGTGCCAAATCGTCTGTCTTTCACAATCCAAATGGCACATCAGGGGAAACTGTCTCCAAAGAACAGCATAGGTGTGTGCAAACTACATATGTATGAAATAGTAATGTTAAGACTAGCAGTTGCATAATTGGACATTTTTTCTTCAGGTATTAAATGACAATGAAAAAATATCTTTTTTGCACAAAACATGAGGTAAATCAGAATATGCATCTTTACCACTGCATACTGCAGTGTTAATACTTTATAAAGTTAAGCATGTGTCATTCCCATTAAATAGAAAGGAGAGTTACTACTCCTTTTTAGTGAAACTGCACAATGCAGCCAAAAAAAAATCTGTTTAGTCCAGGATATCAACAGGCAATTGTTGTGTTTGGTAACCTTGTCAAGTTTCTGTTATCAAATACTTGTCACTAGAGATATTTATGGTGCCAAAAAAACATCCAGGAAGAAAAGTATGGTCTAAAGAGAGATTTTTTTCATCTTCTTTATTCTAGGAAGAATAAAAGGCTTTTTGTTCAATTCTCTATAATTACACACCCACAGGCAGGAATTATGCTTGAAAGTATTCCTTCCAAAGAAAGAGAATTTTAGAAATGTCTAGCAACAGAAAAAAAACTCGACAGTGGAAATCTCAAGGTAAATTCAACCAGAGCTGTCATTAGTGTGCCAGTTAGCTTTCCACATTAACAGAGATACTCCAATTATCTGTCTTGAATGAATGTCTCTAAACCAGTTAGATATAATTCAAACACATTTCTAATGAGCCATAGGCAAATCTCATTAGTCTGTGATACCGGCAGAGATAATGAGCAGCACTGATCCATGCAGTGCATTGCCTTGCACAAAGCAGTTTCTTTCAGGCCATAATGTTTGTGTATGTAAATCAGAAGTGTATGAATGCACAGAGGCCTGCTTTTGAACTTGCACTTTTCTTCTAACAAGAATTAACAACTATTCTGACTTTCCAATGCCATTCTTTTAATGCAAATGGCATATTTATGGCAGAGGAGCTGACTTGGTTAAAGTAAACAAAAAGCCAAAAATTTCAAAAGGACTGTTAGATACAATTAAATGAAGTATGTTACTTCTCTGAAGGTATATGGCTTTGAGTGCAGGTAACGATGCATTAGACAACGCAGGTGGTTTCTTAAAGGAAACATGGTTTGTATTCTATTCCACTGTCTAAAAACTGTGGCAGAAGAGAGGAAAATGTTTTATCAGAAAAGTGAAGTTTTATTGCATCCTTCCCCAATTTATCTTCAAAAAAGTCTCCTTTGGTACTGAAAAAAAAAAATTTCAAGTGTCAGAAAACATGTCTAATATAAACATCCTTATGGACTCTTCCGTATTTTCCCACACTTATTTCTCCTGCTATCTCCTGTCAACAACAGCCCCTGAAGTCTGTGCATTACTACTTCATTGAGAACCTCACAGCCATTTTTACACAGAGAATTTGTTATTTATATAATACTTGTGAGAAAGTAAGCGTTTTGAACATTATATAAATAGAGAAACAGTACTTTAAAATAATTTCCTTTACCAAAAAAAAAAAAAAGCATCTGAAAAGGCCTCTTTAATAGACAAAACAGACATTGGAGAAGCCTGCATAAATATGTATCTGAGTAGAAACTGCCATGAAAATCAGACCACTAAGATGCCTGGACAAACAAGCACCAGAACATTGCATTTAGGAAAGTGGAAAACAAAACAAACTTTAAACATGCCAAATTTGAAACACAGACGTAAGTGGGAAAAAAAGGTAACATGATCTCAAAAGCTGCTCAGAATCATATTCGAAGCTTTGTGAGTTCTGTTCTAAGATATTCACTGCAATGTGTAGGTAAGCAAACAAGCAGCCAACCTGATGCAGAGCACCAACAATTTTCCGTGTCTCCTGGTAGACGGTCTCCGCGCTCCAGTGGCCATTGATGCCTTTGAGGGCCCGGGCCAGGCGGTTGTGCTCCCTCAGCCACAGCGTGTGCATGGCAGCCAGGGACGTGACCTCGCTGGAGCGGCTGTCCCCGGCCAGAAAGCATTCCACCCTCTCAGCTCCACTTGCGCTTGAGTCTTGTGCACATGGGGATGGGATCTGGTCTGTAAAAGGCAGGTATTCCCGATGGTTATCATAATACTTTAAGTTTACTCTAAGAAGGCCTTCTTTGCTTGTTAAATTCCTCAGTTTGTTTTCAACAGCAGGAGTACTGCCGTAGACTGTAGAAGCATCAAGGAAAGAAGTTAAGCCATTGATCTGTTGTCTTGTATTTAGCACTGATATATTTCCAAAGAGAATATCATGATCACCAGTGCCACACGCAGGAGATGAGCGGTAGAAGGGTAAGCAATCCATCCCTGCAGATAACGTATCATTGGTGGTCACCTGCATACAAAATAAGGGTATTTTCTGAGGTGAGGAGAACAGCTGTGGGTGCTAAATTGAGTCTTGTCTAAATATTTACATTCACTCTCTCAGTTTTTCGTTGTTCAGACTGCATCTACAGGGGTGACATATTCTAAATCTGTATAGACTGTTTTTCTTTAGATTTCAAGGAAAGAGATTAACCTTTCTTTTAAGCAAAGACAAATAAACCCCAAAACTTTTACTCTATCATAAGCTACTGATGTAATACATCTACTTCTAGATCAGTCTGGCTTTACAATCAAAATTCACCATAAAATGTTTCAGAGTGAAGACGTGAATATCTGCTCAAATTCTGTCCTACTGAACAGCAAGTGAAACAACAGGTTTACCTGTATGCACAAAAACATAATGAGGAGTTTCAGTGTCTGCAGCAGCATGCTGCAAAAGCTTTGGTTCAATATTGAATTCTAATCCAGTTTCCTAACGAAAAAGGACAGATGTAAATATTCATTCTGCTTTCTGCCAGTTTCCCACAAGTCTTCTACCACATTATTTTGCAGCAACACATGTCTTACAAGTACTGAATTCTGACTATCTTTATAAAAAGCAAAGGCTGCACAGACTTGACTAAATGAAAGACTGCCCAGTCCTGTATTGGTTTGATCCCCACACAGTTGAGACACCGAGGTCAATTAATGAGGTTCAAAAATCTGACTAAGAGAAAATAAATGTTTTGTACAGACACCTGAGCTAACCCTTATTTGTATTTTGTCTGCTTGCTTTTCATTTTTCAGAAATCTTTGGCAGAAGACAGTGAATTCTGCATATGTGATGTAATTTCTTCTTCATTTTTCTAATAATACAGAGATCAGTCTGCAAAGATAGAATAGTAATTAAATTGAGGTTAACAGTAAAAAAGCAACTTTGGAATAAAATTAATTAACTTTATATAATAACATTGTTACCTCATTTATTATACCAAGTAAAATTTTCTTACTACTGAGAAATCATGTCAGTAGGGATTGATACCAACAAATCATTTACATTAAGAAATAGTTTAATTTGTTTTTCAATTTTGTTTGGTAAAGAAATTCTACCATTATTTCTTCATTGCCTAGGTTTTAGCAATCAAAGTAGGTTATGTTTGAAGGAAAGAAGTCATTTTCTTTCACTGATTTTTGAAATCAATAATTTCTCTGTCTTGAGTTTTCTATTTAATGTTTGTTATTAAGTCTTTTGCTATTTGTGTGGCTTCTTTTTCCCTTCAGGTGGTAATGTAAGCAGGCAACTCATCTCATGCTACAAATATCTGAACTTGACAGCCACAGCCCTGCACGTGTTTGAGTGTGTCCTGCTTCTAGTTATCAGGAGAACCTGAAAGAATCCAGGTATCACTGAGAAAAGAATGTAGGAAATACCTTTAAGCTGTTAAACAGCAAGGCTCACAACAAAACATATCAACACTGAATGAAGTTCATACTGAATAATCTTTAGTTAACTGCCTCTGCAATTTCAATTCAATCTGTTCTGGTCCCCAGTGGAGAAAAACAGCAGTAATGAACATTGAGGGACTGGCAGAGCTGCATAATGCCATCCTTTCCCTTTTCATAGGATAAGTAGTTTGCAGCCAGCAGCTGAATGTGTAAACTGGAGGTTCCTTACATTATTATTCGATAGACATTAAAAATAATCTGAGTGAAAAAAAAGACCCTTTTCTGCTGAAATGGGTACTGAATCACATTTTTTTCCCAAAACTAATGAATAAAATTTATATGATTCTTTTTTCTTTGTGTCACATAGTTCTAGAGGGAAAAAATTTGCAACAGAACCCTGATTGGTGACAATACTTTTCCTGTATAGCTGCATGTTGATTTAAACGGTTACTATATGGTCAAACCTGGTTATGGTCAAATTCTTCTATGTGTAGGAAAATGAAAGGCAATAATTGTTTAAGTCTACCACAATCTCTAAACTGATATTTCAGTTAAAGAAAAATCTTTCTTATTGCGAATTTATTCTGTGGGAAATTACCTTGTAAAAGTTTTTTTGCTGTAGATTTAAAAGAACATGTAGCTTATGGTCTATGAAAGTTTGAAAAAAAGGAAAATATGAATGCTTATTTGTAGACATGTAACTTGGAGAAGAGTCCATGACCCCACCTGACAGTGAGCTGCTGCTTCTGAAACAAGAGAAAGGCAGGGACTCACTTTGCTGGTTATTGAGTGCACATGACAGATCTATTTGTAGCTGAGACAGTAACCTGTCATGTTACATGTTGCCTTTTTCAAAACACCTCACTTTTCTGTGACTCTGTTTCTTTTCCACCTTTTTGTATCTCAGGTAACTGAAAGCTTTTCTGGATTGCATCATCTTAAGTGTATGCGCCATGTCTAATTTATTGGCAGCAATGTAATTAATAATGAATAAAGTCAGTAGCTCTTCTATGGAAGTCTTTCTAATACTTCTTTATGTCTCAGCCCTAACCTGAAATAATAATCTGAGGAATGACAAGTTATCTCCACAACTCTGTTCTGCATGTCAGGCTGCTATAAAAGAAGTGTAAACTAAAGCTAGTAGGTTTGGTGGGGTTTTTTTTCCCACTAGGGGACCCTGTAAATATACAGAAAAAAGATGTTCAGGCTCTATCAGAAGCTATTGGCTCTGTGTGAGAATTGCTGAGAGAAATTCTATAGCCTTTATTATAAAAATGTCCAGAATAGAAAGTCACAATGGTTCCTGGTAACCTATGAATCATTTACCTACACTTGTTATTAATATTAATGCACTACTGCTACTTTCAATCCTTCACTGAATTGCATTGACTCTGAATATTTTCCAGACAGATTCCCTAACCTGTGCAGTCAGGAGCCTCCTCTCCCTGCTGAAACTCCCAGGGAGGATGTGCAGCAGCAGGCATGGTTGTCCTTTTCTGTGGGTGGATTCTCCCTTGGGTGCTGCTTTTGTAGGAATACAGCAAGAGTGCAAACTGCAGCCTCTATGTCTACATTGTTGTATGATATGCTATTGATTTCACTGTCTTTGGAAACCAGCCACAGTTTCTTCATAACACAAAATGAATGTATAAAGCTAACTGTGGCGGTTTCAATATGTGGAGATTAATTTAGTTAATAATTCTGAAAGAAGATTAGTTCTAGAGGGTAATAGCATTTTGTTTTGCTGTTCAAAAATTAGTTCCTCTGATCACACTATTTACTGTAACAATCCTTTCTTTTTAAATTTTTTTTCTTTTTTTTTTTTTTTAATACAGAATGTATTCCGTGTCTTTGAGAAAAACAGTCAGAAAATACTGGACATATAATAAAAGCAAAAGAACAACCATCTTTGTATCTGCCCATCAAAGCTGTGAATAACACATTAATAACAAAATGGAGTTGAAACATTCATGGGACTGTAAACATGTAACAGGTCCACAAGTTGGGAAACTTATCTAATACTTACAGGGTTGTGACTGAATTTCTTTGTGTGCCCCCCGCCATGGCCAGTCACGGCTACAAGGTAGCCTTGACCCATCCACCTGCTGGGCTCCACTGCTGAGCCGGAGCAGCTTCCAGTGCTAGATTTAGCTACACGTTAAATACTCAGTGATAGATTAATACATGTTCACATAACTCTCCTTCAAGAGCAGCCTTGAAACGCGCTCTCTGAATCTCGTCACAGCTCCAAGACAGAAGTCCAAAATCTGTGCCTTGTTTAGAGCACTGAAGGATGTACTTGCACTTGCAAGTCTATGCCATTACAATCTGTGCACCTTTTATCCCTCTGCACTGAATGCTTCTACCACACGAATAATGTTAGCCTTGGAGTCCTTTCTTAAAGATCCCTTAAGATGTCACTTTTTTAAGTAGGTGGGATTTTCAGGTTTGAATTAGTCAGGGTTCAGTGATCAGACCTCTATGCACATTTCATTCAAGTTATGGGAAACAGTATGAGTCTCCTCTCAATCTAAAAATCCATGTAGTAATAAAAAAATATGGGTGTTTTGCACTTAAAAATCAATACTAATAGTGCTATTTCAAAGAATATATCGTAAACACAAACGACTTTTGAAGACTTTTGCACTTTTATAGCTACAGCAAACAGACTTTTTAAAAATAGGAGTCAATTTATTGTGGCATACATTTCAGATGGATCTGTTTTCCCATCATACAAAGCACTGCTGGTCAGGGACTAGATGTTTGCCCTAGCCTCTCCTGGTAAGACTTTGGGAATGAGAAAGTTTCTAAGGCTATTATTTAAAAACATAAACAGAAAAAAAAAAAATTCTTGCCCCAGATGGAAATTTGAAACACAGCAAACTTGATATTTTGTCAGAACTAAGGTGTACTCTTAATAATTAGGGCTTTTGTGGCCGATTCAGGTTACTCAGTGCTCTCAGTCACTCAATGTCTGAAAGAATGTGGTTCTTTAAGAAGCCTGTGTTCTTTCTGAATGTTCTCAAGATATGTTTGCAGACTTTCAAAAGTCCATATCTCCAGGGTGACAGGGAGTAGATTTACCTGTCTATGGTGAAATTGCAGGCAGTCATTAATTTCACTTAACCTTCCCTGTATTTTAAACTCTCTCACCATACGGAAGATGAGCCACCTTTTAACACAACCTGATTTGGTTATCTTTACAGTTAACCAAACATTTTCCTCTATGTTTAATGAAAGAGGAATGAGGCACTTTAAAGCAAAAGGAGACTGTGGAGTGGTTATCAACTACAGTTTGCTGAGGCAGAAAAGGTTTTCTATTCTGATAGAAGCCCTACATAGCAGTACATAGAGAAGCTGGTCAGTAATCAAGCTCCAACACTAAAGAAAGCAATTTAGGTTGCTCTAACTTACACATCACCAAGGGCTGTGATGGGTGTGGGGCTTTCATGTTGTTGTACAGGCTGTGCTTTGAGAAACAAAAGTATGGTTTTACTTTTCTACTCAATTTTTTGAGTGAAAGAAGGACTATGCTTTTAAATTAAGTGATCAAAAATATAGTATCCTATATTTTTACCTATTTATGGTTCTTCTAGCCCTCTAACAAGCTTTGAACACATTTTCCATCTGCTCAAAGCAAAGATGTGATGTATGTAAGTTTCAGCAGCTCCCTGAAGATCATTTTTATACATACATTGCAAAGATAGCTCTCTTCAAAAGTTTGCATTAGCTGGAAGAAGTATCTTTGCTTTCAGTGAAGAATGTTAAGATCCTTTCACTTTATCTGGCTGAGAATGTAAATGACTACTTTGCTATTTTCCCCAATGGAACTCAAAACCTTGAAGCATGAGAACAATAACATTGGGAGGGACCAGTAAGATTTCCCAGCAACATAAACCTTAGGTAAAAAATTGATTATGTATTAAATACATTAACTGTGGTTTATTATCTCTACAAAAAAATTAAATGTCCACCTGTTTCATTTAATAGTTGTACTGGTTTCTATTTTTCTATCACTGTCTGCTCCAATGTTTCTTGGTTTTACTCACCTGTTTAGACCCTGGAATTTCTCTTGAAGAGTTTAAGTCAGAATCTTACCTTTATTGGAAAACATGGATTTTGTTTTTCGCAAGTCGTCTGGCACTCCATCCCACTTAGGAAGGTGGTTCTACTTGTGCTCTGGGGTGTGAATGCAATGTCATGGTCTATGTACTGTCCCCATACCATAATGATATCAGAATACAGGTTGTCTTCAGTAACAGCCTCATTAGATGCATGAATAATTTTTCTTGTCACTTCACGAACCTGAGAAGAGAACTAATTTGCCTTGAGTACCAAGCAGTTTTTACTTCTCACAAAATGATAAAACACTAAAAACTATGGGGAACAGTGATAAAATCTGTCTTCCCCCTCTCCAACATTATGTTATATAATGCTTCAAAATGCTTTGCCTAAAACCAAACCAAACCAAAAAATCCAGCAACAATATAAAACCCAACCTCTGTCAGCTCTTATTTCTGTTCAGGAGCTGAGACCCAGGTGCCACAAGCAGATTCAAAGATGTTTCAGCTGAGTCTTTGATGTTTGCAGTGAGTAGTGTACCTGTTCCTTTCCAGAGAATTTTGAAAACCTCATGTTTTTTTTAGACTCTCTAAAAGTTTTCTTTCTATATATTCTGTATTCTCCTCCTTAAACAAAAAGATTTGCTGGGAAATCTCAAATCACTGTTGATACACAGAAAATCTGAGCTGCTCCGTACATAAATGAAGGAGATTATGCAGCCCAGGACATGAGATAGGTTGCAAAGACATGGTAGCTGAAAGTTCTGCTTCCTTTTCCCAGGCAGGGAGAAGCCAAAATATATTTCTGACATACTTCTGTGCAAGCTGCATGGGGATACAGATACTCTGAGGACAAGCACATGGAGACATTGATGCTACAAGTCCAGCCTATATTAATAACCAAGCAAAACCATCAGAGCAAAATCAGCGCTCAGTTTGTGGACATGTTAGGGGTATCATTATTCACAGATTCCTCCCTCATGCTGTAAAATATTCCCTGGCATACAACAGCTACCTTGGAAGTCAAGCAACTGAAAGGGCAGCACATAAAATAGATAAAACACTACAGAGCCTGTAATAAATATAAGGGCTATATAATGAATGTATAAGGCAGGTTCAGTTAAATAGAATTGGTAAGGACAACAGGCAACATGGGACTAGTTAGGAATATCAGGATTTATACTGAAACAGTTGAGAGCAAGCTACATACAGGTCATCAGGAATTCAAGACTTTAGATAAGTATTTTAATAGCTTTGGTGGCCACAAAGCACAACCTTTTTCTTGAAGTTAATAAAATTTTCTTATCACTGTTAACTTGCACAGTTACACTGTGATCTAGTATTGCTTTATAGCAATCCTCACACTTATCTATCATCTTCACATTATTTTCACGTTACTTGTCAAAGGATATAGTTAGATAGCCAAAAGTACAAAAAAAGGACAAGTATGTAGATGAGAAAAAACTTTATGACATTAGTTTTACCCTATCTTACTCCAAAACAAAGCAGAGAACCTTGCTGATGGTCAGATGTTGATAATCAGATCCAGTACAGTTATATAATCTTTTTTAAGAGTGTTTTACTTTAAAAACATGTACTCTAATGAGTCTAGAAAAAGGCAGTTTGTACTATCTACTGGAAGTTTGCCTGTGTAAATGTCAGGTTTTCATCTCTGAGTGCTAAATTGTGCAGCTTAGAGACAATGTTATTTAATTAATAACATGAGTTGCAGCTGACATTAACACTAAATTCTCTTGCTTATCCTTATTAAACATACAACGGTTAAAATAAAAAGACTTTGAGTCCATTAAAAGTCAGGTTTCAAAGCAATGATGACAAATCACAAATTATAAATCCAGCCCAAATCATTGCACACTGCACTGGGGAATTTTTCACCCAGTCCTCTGTGCAAATATTCTCTTTTCAAACTTCCCTCTATGGCAGGTCTGCTATTTTTTAATAATATGAGGTGCTAAAATCCATAAATATTGCAATATTTTCTGAGCTCAGTAAGTTGGACTAGCTAAAAAATGAAGTTATGATTTGACAGCAATACTTGTTCAGTTAAGGCTTGCTAGCCTATGAGGAATGGCATACATGCACACACCTACACATATGCTAGCACGTCTATGTGCTTTATATCTATTTAGTTAACACTCAGCCTTCTTTTCCCCCTCCTCCTTCCCTGAATAAAAGCGCCATTATTAAAGCAAAGAATCATGAAATCACTAGAAAGTGGAGGCTGAAAGGAAATTCTGGAGACCACAATGTGCAACTTTAAATTGAAAGCAGGGATTAGGTTATTGAGAGCCCCATCAAGACAGATCTTGGGTATTTCCCATTAGGGATAAGCCAGAAGTTCTCTAGGCTGAAATCCATATTCCAGCAAAAACCTATTCCAACATTTAATTGTGCTCACAACAAATTAATTTCTTTTTGAAGACAAAATTTTCTCTGGAGCAACATGTGACCATTGCCCCTTGCCATGGAAGCGTGCATCCTTGTAGACCTCCCTCTTCTTTACAATTTCATCATGGGAAGGTCAAAATTAGGTTGACTTTGCACCTTTTCTCTACCTGAGCAATCATCACCCTGTGTCTGCTGGCTGCCTGCTGTCTGGTGCCTGCCAGGCCAGGCATTTGGCACCTCCTGCCCTGCCTGCTCTCCCCCACAGCACTTTATGGAATACTGGGCTGCCCTCAAGGCAGTCAGTGCCCCCCGGCACTGCTCCATGGGCTTACCCCAGCCAGGGGCAGGGGACCTCTCATCACATGGTTGAACTTATGCTTTAGCAAAGCCACTGGCTTCTTAACTAAGCTCCACAGATACGTCTGAAGTATTTTACACAGATACTTCATTCACTGATGCAAATGGAGATCTATGGTAGCAGGTGTGGTAATAGCCCAGTGAAAGTGTTTCAAGTGATCTTGTGGTACACTTCCTAACCGAGGGCAGCTGGAATCCGTTGTATCGGATGCTGGGATCCCATCCTCGAGGTTGGCTGAGGCCATCTTCATAGGCTGCCGGAAGCCACCTAGCCAAAGCTGTGTTGGATGCTCCCCATCTAGGATGTTCCCTATGAAAAGAAAAACAAAACAAAAAATCCCCCAAAAGCAACAGCAGCAAAACCAAAAAAAATCCTGAACCTCTGAATATATTCTGTATCTACTATATATATTATATTTATATTTATATTCTGAATATAAAACCTGAGCATGAAAAATATAATAATAAAATAATATGAAATAATCATCAGCCACAGAGCAATATGCCATTGCAATTAGATGTTCATGTAGCAATCTTTGAGAGGACATCAAATACTTTTCTTCATGTATGCCAATATTAATTTTACTCAAAAGGAAAATAATGAAAACTTAAATTGCTAATGAATTATTACTATTTTACTCATGTTTAAAACCTTAGTTGTTTACCTTTTGACATTTTTGAAATACTTGCTGTGAAGGTGACTTCCTGATAGTATCCTCATTCCCCATAAAGTCAGATATAGTCTCAAGTGCCTTTGCTAATATCTTTAAAAAGATGTTTGCTTAGGGAAACAGCTAGGAAATCAAGACTTAGGAAAATATGAAGAAAACCTGGAGTACAGGTCAATAAAGCTTAAAAGAAAAATGGGCACTAGTCATAGAGAAGAAACCATATAGCAAGACCAAAGAAGCCGGGACTGAGGAGATGGGAGCAATGGCTGAATGCAGGGGCAAGGCTCCCCCTGCTTGAAGCTACACCAGTTTCTTGCGTCCATCTTTGGGAGGGCCTGCGTACAAGCCCAGGCACTGAACTATCCTGCTAAGCTGCCAGCACTAACTGCACTGTATTTTTTTCTCACAACAACTTGCATTTCTCTGAATGTCACCTGCCTGGGCACACCTTGGCACCATTACACACCAGTTTGTCATCCCACAGCCAGCCAGCTTGGAAGGGGAAGGGGAGTAAAGAAGTGTAGACAAACGTGTAAAAGTAAGAGGGTGGCAAGAATCAGGTCATACTTAATTTGAGGGTCAGCAAATGATTCTTGGTGATTTCTATTTATTAGTATAGTAAGGAGTCTTGGGTTTGACCCAATTGATTTTCTCTCCATCATGAATATTTTAAATGCATTTTTTCTAAGATGAAATTTTAGGGTTTGTTTTTGTTTGGTTGTTTTTTAACATGTCCTGTTCAATATATTTGATAATAAATATATTAATAATAAATATATATCAACATTACAAAGAAGAAATATTTTTTTTGCAATGCAGTCAGTTGAATAAAATTGTAAAGTAAGCCACAAAGAACCAGAAATATTTCTGGAATGTTGATAGAAATACATAGTGTTAAAACATACATTTATATGTCTATCAGGACGATAATTATTATATTAATACTTCATTGATCTGCAGCACACTGAAGAGGCTCAATTTGCCAAGCTATATGGTATGGTAATGTACTTAATTATCCACAATAATTCACACTTGAAGGTTGAAGTATGCTTTAATAAAGCATTCAAATTAGTTACAGTTGATTTGCCTTTATTAAAATTGCATAAAATACTGCACATAGTGTAGTGCTATTTCACTCAATTAAAAATAATGAAATGTTAATGGTAGCTGCTTAACCAGTGATTTTTCTCCTGATTGCTTTTGTATTTTAGCAGATTACTGGAATGCTACTTTAGTAAAACCCTTCCCACATGCCTTTTTATTATTGCATTAAACATGTTGATGTCTTGGAATCTTGCTTGAGTTAAAAAGGCAGCTGAAGTAATGAGATTTTGCTACCATACAGATTTATAGAGTAGTCAAATTTGATTACTATATATTTTGTTTATAGGAAGTGGGAGTTTTCATTTACTTGTGAAATACTGGAATTGTACCATTTGGATTTTGTTTTGGCAGCCTGAGAAGCAACCTGGAGTTTTAAACAGCAGTTCACTATCCAGATTTTTATCTTTTGAATCTTATTTTAATGTTCTGCCTAGTTGCAGATATAAGGAATGAATGCCACATGGCAACTTAATAATTGGAGTTTGTGATGTTTTACGTTGTGCTGAGCTACCATGTGTGTAACTTGTGGAAACATGGGACGCTTCTGGAAAATAAGCCTGCCACTAGCTGAACACTTAGCTTGCATTGAGGTGAAGTAGCAGTCCTAAAGGAAACATCTAAATTCCTCCTTGTGGAAGTGAGTGGATTCAGTCAGGGCTGCTCGTTCTTTCCACTAGGGGAGCCATACTCTTACTCCCAAGTCTGCCGGTACCGGACCCTCAGACTGAGCATCAGGGCCTTACCTGAGAGAATGGTTAATGACAGGGCAGTGAAATAGAAATGCTGCAGATAAAGTTCCTCCTAGAATGTTAGGTGTACAAAAAGTAAGCCAGTCATCTAACAACCTGTCCATCAAGCCAGAAAGACAGACCTGGGTGCCATCCTGACATTCCATTCTGTTTCTCGCTAGCAGGACCAGCCAAAGATGCAGCCTTGCAGTAGACATATAACTACCTCTGAAAGCTAGGATTAGGTGAAGCTAATTGCACTGTGAGAGTCCATTTCTTTAGTACCTGTAATTCATTCACCCTTGAATTCCTCTCATTGTACTAGACATTAAAAAAATACAATGACCAATACTAGCTAGTTGGGATTAAAAAATGGGAAAAAAATAGCTCTTTAGATTTTCCTTCTGTTACTTATTCTTAATTTTAAAATAATGTAATTTTATTTTGCTTTTTTAGGCAGAAAGAAAACTAAAATCTGTTAATATCTGTTACTAGTAAAAGTGGATATTAACTCTGCTGGGAATGTTATGTTGTTATTCTCCATAGAAGGTCATGTTTATGCTATTCTGCTACACCTCTATTCTAGGAAGTGCACGCTAAAACAAAACAATCTCAATGCTGTGGAATAAATCCTTTGTAATTGATCATACTTGTCCCAAACATGCAAACTGATTTAGTAAAACACTGTAAAGTATTTCCTTGCTCACTTCTAAATGGATTTAAATAGATTTTTCTTGAAGGCCCACAATTAATTCCACTATAAATTTTATTTTTAAATTTCACTTACAAAATGCAGTGGTTACTGATCTATGGGACAGCTACATATTCAAACTGAGTGAGGAAAAATACAAGTGCAGCATAGGTCCTGATACATTTTCTGCCTGAAAGTGGAAGCTGTAGAGCAAGAAAAAGCACAGACTGGTACTTCATTTAATGTCTGAAGTCTTTGAAGCTGGCTTACATCACAGAATATGTTATTTACATTACAGTATAATGGGATTTTAAGCTGATGTATTTCAGTAGAGCTAGAGGTGTTTCAAGGAGCTCACAAAGTTTTAGAATCAGTTAAGATCTGACTCACTGGTTTGAAAGTCTGGTTTTGAAGAGTTTTTTGCTGCCTTGCAACTTTCACAGATGTTTAGAGCAAAAATTCCAAAATACCACCAAATATGAGTGGTGGGTTTAAATTCTGATGCGGTGCAAACATAAAAATATACAAAGTAGAACAGACTGACTACAAACCAGACTCAATGAATCATATTTACCCTACCCAGCTGTAGATACCAGACTCAAATGTCTATACACATCCTAGTATTATCAGTCACTGGAGAGAAAAAGGACTTTTACTTTGCCTGTAGCAGAGTGCTTCTCTCCATCTCTGGGGAGAAAGACTACACAGCCATGCCTGTAAATTAAGAGCTTCAGACATGTGTCTATGTTCAGCTGCATGAATCTTGGACAATGTATTCAAGCCCTGATGGAGTTGTCAGTGCAAATATTGTACTAGCTGCTCGTTCAGATTCCAAGCAACTCTGAACATGCCTGGGGGAAATTATGGATACCCACATAGTTAGATTTATAACACTGATGCATATCAGGTTGTGTCCTTTCAGCAAAGAGTCTATCAGGCATGTTCCTTGCAAATAACTTGTGATGTAGCAAAACAGATTCATCTCATAAAACCAGACTTGCAGAATAATAAAACTGCAGAATTTTACTGCTCTTTATTCACCACATTGCAAAGCACCTTAACCTGTACAATGACAATGGCCTTCCATTTTCATCTCTGTAGCTCTTCACTTGTAAACTTACAGTCTACCTTTCAGTTTGTGACCTTAGGTCTATGTATCCAGAGTCTGCCGAGTACAAATATTGTTCACCCTTGTACTTAAAAGGGGCTCTCATTCTCAGTTCTACACTCTCATTGCATTGGAGGATTCTGAAAAGACAGGTACATCTATTATGTTGGGTTTTGCAGGAAACAATTGCCACATAGATTAGGCAACAAGTAGATAGTAGTAGTAAAAAATAGGCACTAAACATATACAACCAGATATCTAAAATTAAATAGATCACCTAGAAGTTTTAGATTCATGTTGTGGGAAAATACAAAAATATTTCTCCTTGTGAAGTAATATTGTTCTCCTGCTTTATATAATTTTATCCAATTTAATCAAAAATAAATGCTGGGTTAGAATTAAGTTTGCTTTTTATATAGAAGAAGGAATCTACTGAATCAGCTCTCCCTAAATGTAAAGTTCCTCACATAATCTTAGAAGCTTTCAGAGGGAAAGCCTGTCTACAAAAATTAGTGTACCAAAGTTTAAATGATGGGTTCTTCCTCTGGGAACTTTCACAGGCACCTCATTTACAGTTGATTCCAAAGTTAACAGATTAACGTCAGGTCCCCTCCACCAATTTCCTCAGAAAAAGTAAACACAGCTTCTTGAGTTGAAAGAATGAGGAAGAAGGATTTTTCCGGACACAATTCTTATCATACATACCTGTTATTGCAGGCACCAGTGATGAGTCGATATTTATTAGCTAAGCAATTATTTGGACATTTTGGTGGCAACATATAAGGCAGACATCCAGAAATATTAGCAATCATAGTGAGCAGATCAGCTGATAAATTATCTGAAAGGAAGAACCCAGACAAGCAATTTGCTCTATCAGATTCAGCTGCTCCAGTAGAAAATGCATTACTGTCAGCTGCAGCTACAGAATTCTCCCTCTTCTTAAGAAAGAGCACTTAGTGAGAAGTGCTGCAAGAGGCTGTCTCAGGGACTTAGAGGAAGAGCTGGTTTTGTTATCTGATGCGTAGAGAATGAGAAGAAAGAGGTCCAGCAATAGCTGAGAACTGACGCTGACCTGCTCTCTGCTTCCTTCTTTCCCTGCATTGTAGTCCTTTGCTTGGCTGGTCCCTGTGCTTACAACAAAGGCATAAAAAATGCCATTCAAGAACAAAAGTATATGCCAAAGAGGAAAAATGTGGGACTGGAAAGATGCAAATTTAAAGACCCTGCAGATGACTATAGAATTCAGTGTTGAGTGGAAGACGATCAGAATTATTAGCTGGAATTTGGAAGCTGGGTACAATCAAGTCCCTTTATACCAGTAGAGAGCATGTTATAAATATATTTCTAATACAATCCAAGATGGGGCTCCCAGTGAGCATCTGATGTTGAGGGACAAAGACACACTATTGTGTTAGAGAGACCTGTTCTCACCTCTGCAGGTACTGAAATATGTATGGCCAGCTGGAAGTGGATGTACACATGAAAAAGGAGCAACCTGGTCTAGAGGAAGGTGACCCTTCCCATGGCAGAGGGGTTGGAACTAGGGGGTCTCTAAGGTTCCTTCCAACCCAAACCATTCTATGATTCCATGGATATCCTTCCTGAACTCAGAGAACCCCTGACATTCAAAGGGACTGCAACCATCACATGAGGAAAGATGAGGGTAGAGGTAACGTATAACATATATTACCCTTGTCTCCCCACTGCAGATCACCCAGTCCCAATACCTGTTTGTTCTGCCCATTCAACTCTGAACTAAGCTGCTTTAGTTCATTGTTCAGTCCAAAAAATTAAGCCAGAAAAACGAACAACAAATATTCAAGAGCCAAATCAGCTCAAAAAATGTTGTTGAGCAGTTAGAATCTGTACAAGGTAGTAGTGAGAACAGAGAGAGAATAGGTTGCTAGATTGACTACATAATCTTGTCATTATGTACTAGTTACTTGTGCCAAATTTGTGGATAGAGCTGTACTTCTATGTCAGTTGAGGTTCAAATTTAGAGCCCAGCTCCCCAGTTATCTGGGCTGCCTAGGTAGTGACTCACATGTTTTCTTTAAAGTCAATTTAGTTCTTGAATTCATGTAAAACTATTTTGTTGTGGCACATAGATTGTAAAGTGTCTATTCATGTTACATTAACGCTGTTTCAACTCTGAAAATTAACAGGAGCTTTGTGCACTTCTTCTGCAGTTTAGAAATTCAATTTCTTTTGAAATTGCACAGCACAAAAATAATTGTATCTCTGTGTGTGTGTGTGTGTGCACATAAATATATGCACAGAAATACTTGCATAGATAGGGATATATTTTTAGTTCTACAAATGTCCCATTAGTTTAGTAAGCCAGATATTTCTGCAAGGAAATAAAATAGTAGAAGAAATGTGGAGCTTTATGTTTGTCTACAGCCCTCTAATGCTTCTATATCTTGGGAAAAAAATGTTATAATACTAAGACAGAACACTCCATGGAAGTGACAGAATTAAATTGTGGGGGAAAAAAGTCAATGATTCTGATATTTTGAACCTTCCAGACACCAGATAGAGAAATTCATCTCTAATTAACAGCAAGTATTTTACTTAGACAACATTGAACTTTCTGGACTATCCCTCTTTCTTTTCCCATCTAACATAAAAAAACCTCAGTTAAAGTGGAAATAAATGTGTAACAGCAATGCATTATAAAATTAGTTTTGGAAATAAGAACGTGTTTTTTTAAAAGAGGGATATGCATACGTTGAGAGGAAGTGTGTTTGAAGATGCCAGTGCCATAGCATGATAGAAGATCAAGCACTAAACCCAAGCTGCTGGGGAAGATAGATATTTCACTGTAAACAAGAACCTTGCAACACTGAGGATATGCAGACTGATTTATAGGCAATACACAGTCATGAGTTCACAGGATGCCAATAGTGTAATGCTGCTCTCCTCAACTGTAGGAACACCACCCACACTCCAGCAAAGAAAAATGTAAACCTATCTGAGGTGCTTTCAAGAACAAAAGAAAGTGCAAAAGTAAAATAAAAGTGAACTTAATCCAACTTTAAGCTAAAAGACAGCATTCAGCAGATCAATAGGGTGGTTTGCCAATGTCATTATACTATATTTACCAGTTGGATGCAATGAACGTTTGTGCTTCTGGCAAACTTTTTGTCTCAGCACCTGAATTGACATTTCCATTCGTTCAGCTGCTTGGGAAATATCTCGACTGTCTTGTTCAGGAAATTTTGAGAAAGTCAGCAGCAAAGTAGGGGTTGCTATTCCATTTCCTTGGATCTTTCTATAATTGAGATAAATACAGAAGGTTTTGCAATGTATACATTTTTAGAACTTTTTCATAACAATAAAGCTGTCTGTGCTGGATAGGTTGAAAGTTTAAGGTATATTTTTATTGAAGAGTACATTGGGAAAGCAAAGAGGAAGACTCTTTTGTGACCTTGTTCTGCAAGGAAAATTCTAAAAGAGAAACTGCCCTTCTGTTGGACACACACAAGTTAACAAGAGTTCAGTTTCTGGGAAGCCTTTAGGATGAGACAGAAACCTTGTGCAGGATAGTCACAAAAGTGGGCTCCCAACTCACTACTGTGAGTAGGCTTTGCTTTCATGTAACATTTAATACCAAAGACCAATAGCACTTCTGAGCACCAATTGTCTTTAAAGTCTATATATCCACATAGACAGTATTTCAAAGGAAGCTTAATAGTCTGGTGGTTTGCCTGGGGTAAGTGGTCTGAGATTTATTCCTAATAAAATTTCAATTCCTAATTGAAAGAATCATTGTTAAACATTCATCTTTAGCATCTCTTAGCATTTATCATCTTTAAGATATTGGCCAAATAATTGCCACATTATCCTGTGAGACAGATAAACATCAGTATCTCCATCTAGTACATGAGGCAGCTGAGCCACTGAAAGCTTGAGACTTATGCTTTTAAATTTTAAATGCCGTAGGATTGTCACCAAAATACTAACGCTAAAAACTGAAAGTGACCTCAGTCTCTATGTACAGAGAGGCAACAGTTCTTGCCAAGGTCTATCTATATAAACAGTTAACTCTCACAGAGCTCTGCAAATCATGACTCCTTTTCAAATCACAGGGATAAGTCTTTAGGAAAGTCTAAGCAAAAGTGGGGTGATTGTACCCTGTAAAACTTAGCTGATGTGTTCCAGATTTTGGAGAGAATTTAATTTTGTGTAGCACAGAAACCTAGTCACAAAATGGTTGGAAGAACACACTCTCACTTATAACTCAAGCACAGAGGAGCTTTCCCTAATTTGTTACCAATCCACAGTCCAAGATAAATGTTTTATTTCCTTTCCCTTATCTTTTTTTTTTCATCTATTGTAGATAGAAGAGGAAATATTAAATTCACTTTAACAGTCCACTTTAAGGCAATAGAGTTTGGCTCCTGATGCCATAGGAGCTGTTCCCACCTCACTCTGCACTGGAAAAAACATAATTAATGTTCAAAACTGCGCCCATAAAAGTATAATTTTTGAGCCACATGTTAATGGAATTTGTTGTGCTATTTAGTTCAGAAAAACATTAGTATTTATTTTTGGGTTTCTTATTTTGTCTCACATTTTAAGAGAGCAACTTATATGGTGATGCACACGGTCATATTGGATCATATGATCAGTGACATAATCATAGACTGATTTGGGTTGGAAGGAACTTAGAAATCCCCTTGTTGCAAGCCCCCTGCCATGGGCAGGGTCACCTTCCTCTAGACCAGATTCCTCAAAGGTAATGGGAGCAGTGAATCTGTGATTATATGGGTTCTCAAGAACAGAAAGACTGACATCAAAATTTTCTGTTATGAAATGTTTTTTACTAAATAGATTCTTCTTTTTTTTTTTTACCTTTTAATTTCATAATGTGCAGCATAATCCACCAGACTAGAACCCTTCTGGATAGCTTTAGTAATGCAGTTCTCTTCAATTTGTTCTCAACAGGGAAAAAAATTAAAAAGAAACAAGATAAATATGTTAATAAAGAATATATTTATTAAAATATTTACAGTTAGATAATATACAAATTTCTAATATTAAGGTGAAATTTTTGCCCTTTAAAACCATCTCCATATTTTATTCCTGAAATTAATGTTGTGGCTTCTGACCTTTCTGAAAGGTAAAGTAGGGGCAGTAAATCAATTCTTCCATAATTTATAAGACTTAAGGAGTTAGATTGCCTTGCTGTTTCTTGAAGTATAACTCCAGTTATGGACATGTTGTATAGTACCAAACATAATAGGTCCAGGTGAAACGTATTCTCTGCATGCGACTGTGTTCCTCAGGCTTCATACGTATTGTTCATCAAACTGTCCTTGGATTGACAGGACAAATCTGAGCCTCTCTCACAGCTAATATGAGCTGGTCTGAGCCACATGAAGAATTCAACTCCCTATTCAAGCAAAATTAAGACCTGGGATGGGGCCAGTGCATGAAAGCCCTATTCTAATTTCTCACCTCTGTTTGATGGAAAGATGTATGCGAACATAATAATACTTCAGCTGTGCTATTTTGTATAGTGCTATCATGAGGCTTAGTTTGTTCATCTTCTGTGTACACGTTGCTTTATAATAAAAGAATCAGTTGTGTTTAAAGTCCAACTGTTTTATTTCTATCTGAATTTTGTGGGATGGCCCATTTTTTTCTTAGAAAACAAAATGTAACAAATAATAACAATCATTTATATACAATCATTCGTCATTTATGTACAGTGTAATTTTAGGGGAGCATATTCTATCTGTAGTCCATACTGTGCGATTTCTGTCATCTATTTTTTGAATAGGGCACTCAGCTCAAGGAAGAGAAATGTGTGATGAGAAGTAATCTTTCCTAGGATAAATTATTCTCTA
This sequence comes from Struthidea cinerea, assembly GCA_013397865.1. Classification (NCBI taxonomy): domain Eukaryota; kingdom Metazoa; phylum Chordata; class Aves; order Passeriformes; family Corcoracidae; genus Struthidea; species Struthidea cinerea. The sequence goes on along the minus strand of VZTI01002341.1, from coordinate 710,240 downwards.
CTAAAGTTTTCAGTATCTAAGTATAGCAGTAGTTATTTCTCTTTTTCACCTATGCATAATGAAATACTCAGATGATTCATTTGACGTTATCATTCAGATTTCTGGTACTTCTGAAAACCTTTTTGAATCTATTTTAAAAAACAAGTTGGATTTTCATAGGCCATACAATAAGTAATTATTTTAGAATTTAATATAGCATGTTTTAAAATTACTTTTAGGGAGCTTAGCTCTGAGAAATATAATATGCTTGAAGTATGGCTCGTCATGTGATATTGATTCAGACTCTGATCTTACAGAGAACATCTACTTGCCATACTTAAATTACATTGTCTTCCTTTTCTACTAAGAAGTATGATTTTTGTACCAATACACTGCCTTCAAAAATGTGGTTCTTGAGTAATAAACATTATCTTGTACTGTCTCATTAGAACAAACACCTTCTATAAAAATAATCACATTTCATCTATTTAATTTATTTATAATCCATGTATATTTATGTCTATCGGTGCTTTCCTGTGCCTAGGGGACGCATATAAAAATGGAGGGAGAGGGACTTCTTATATGGGCAGGTATGGGACAGGATGAGAGGCAATGGTTTTAAACTGAGAGAGGGCAGGTTTAGATTCATTGTTATGAAGAAATCCTTTACTGTGAAGGTGGTGAGGCGCTGCAACAAGGTTGTCTAGAGAAGTTGTGGATGCCTCGCTCCTGGAAGTGTGGAAGGCCAGGTTGGATGAGGCCCTGAACAACCTGGTCTTGTGAATGGGATCCCTACACATGACAGAGGGTGTGGAACTAGATGATCATTAAGGCCTCTTCCAGCCTAAACCATTCTATTATTCTTGGATTCATTTTGTATTAACTAACATACAACATAATGTGGTCATTTTAAACCACATCTTTCCAAACAATTTGTATGGAAGCTCAAAGTAAAGAATCCACTCTGGAAAGAAAACCTGATCTCCTGTTTTGCAGTGATGGTACAAAAGAGATTTCTCATAAGAAGTAACAGCTTGGGAATTTGTTTTTAATTTAATATGTTTGTATATAATTTTATTTTATTTGTGATTCTACACTAACTTCAGGTGAAAACTTTCCTAGGGAATCATATCATCATGCCTTGTAGTATAGCTGTATACAGCTATATAATACAAGAGTTCGTAGTTTGAAATCCTGTTTCTTTACTATCTCTGCCCTAATTTAATGTAAAATCAGCTTTTGCAGATTTCTTTTAAAACTCAGTCTAGTATCTGCTACACTTCTAATTTACTGGATTTAACTGATTTAAATTGAGCAGATGCAAATGATGGTAAAAATGACAAAATTACATTTTTTGAACATAGGGAATACTGCAATCTGAGATGCTCTAAAATCCACAGGGTGTCACCAGCCAACAGACCCACGAGAGAGAAGCATCCTTGTGGGACAGCAGGAGAGTGCCAGGTGGGACATCCTATGGCAACTGCCTCTAGCCCAGGATGACCAAAGGTAGTGATTAGCAGATGGGGAAAGAAACCCAGCAATCGTGCTTGTCAACATGTCATCTGACATGTGAATGTCACTAAGGAAGTAAAATCACTCCTAGCCAAAGAAGAGATTGAGATTTTTACTTATTGAGTTTCTGAAACTGCATTTTAAAGGAAAACATCCATGGAATAATTCTCGCAGAAGCCAGATAGTGTAGTTTGCACACAGAAGAGATTGAGCTATACTGCCATTGCTAAACTGTCTGCAGTGGCAGTGTATTTTCAGCTTAACAGTCAACATAAGAAATTAACATGTACTTTTACTGTTACTTACCAAAGACGGTGTCTTTCCCTATTTCAGGGAAAGAAAAGAAAACAGCTGTGAAGGCTATAGCTGCTGAAAATCCCAAAATTCTGAAAATTTTCATCTACAAGAAAGAAGAGATAATTGTTGAGAAAAAATATATATGCATCTTCTAATTACAAACCAGACTATAAATAATTTCCTGTTAGAGCAAATTTTAGTTTAAAATTAGCTTTCCAGCCATGTTTGACTGCTTTTGAAGTTCAAAGTAACTCACTTTCTCTTTTCCCCTTCCTTACTTATTACTTTCACATTTTGAGAAGCTTCTAGCACAATGAGACACATAACTTTATTTTACAACATCATATGTTCTCACAATACCAGCAGCACTTAGCCTACATTTAGAAATACATCAATATTTTACCACCATTCATTTCGAACTTCTCTGTGCATTAGACTGATTTGATTGTAAATAAGCAATTGCACATAAGATAATGAAATGGCCAAACTAATAACACTAATCAGACCCTAATCTATACTCCTATCCATAGATTACTGTGGTATCAAAGCCGCACAGTGAATATGCTCACACAGCTTAGGTGAGCTGCATTCTCCATTTCAGTACTGCTACTCTGGCAGTTCTTAGAGCAGTGCAAATATATAAACTCTCCAAGAGGTATCATTTTACACATGCACTATGTTGACTGGAAATTGAAAGATTTGAAATATTTTTAGTTCCATATCCTGAAAATTAAATTAAAATTTAACCAAAATTAAAAAAAAAAAGAAAATGAATCAAGTCTGAAAATTCAGAGAAACTATATTGCCCATAGAAATTCAATGTGAAAACAACCCTTGCTTTTGCATTTCATGACTTAATATAATTAATTTCTTCTGGAAAATGGCAAGCAAAAGTTTTATTGTCTGACCTTTTGTCTGCTGACGAGATTGTCTTCCACAGTTCTGTACTTTATCGATGGCAGTAACTGTTCTGAATTATGAAAGCCAGGTACTTTCCAGGGGCCCAGTTTAGGCTATCAGCTTTATGCACTGGTACTCACTCAAGCTTTAACAGTGCAAATTATTTCAAAATCTTTTTGGTCACAGTTACGCTCCCACAAAGCAGAAACTGACGTTAATACTTCACTTGTTTATTTTTTCCTGCTAGGAACCAAAAGATAACTGTGTAGTCAGTTCTTATATCAGAATTACCTTCCTGAAAATGAGAAGAAAAAAAAGCTCATATAAAAAAAATATATATACATATGTAAAAAATTGTCATTATGCAGTACAATAGTTTTTCACTAGTTATTTTTTGTGACTGTATTTGACAAAAAACCCCAACTTTGTGTCCTAATTCATGCATTCTATAATTTGTGCTTTAGCAAAATGACCATTTTGAATTCAGATGATAACCCCCAGGCTGCCCACCAACTTCCTTCCAGCACTTTTTACCTAATCTTTTTCTCTGAGCCTGGCTCTTTTTCTTTAGTTACACCTTTCAGCCTTATTGCTTCTTTTAAAGTCAGTAGTTTGACCTAAAGAATCTGTTTGGCTGGGGTTTTTTTCCTATTTCTTATAGAGGCAGAGAGATCAAGATCAGATCTGGAATGAGTATTGAAGATTCCCTCATTTAATCTTTGCTGGCCCCGACAGGGAGATCACAAGGTGGAGCCAAAGATCAGTGTTTTGATCTCTGCCGTACGGGATAAGGGAAGTAGGGGCTGGGTAGCAGGGGGCATCCTGGAGCTTGAGGCTGTGGAATATGGTGGTGAAAGGAAACCTAGGAGCATGCGAACTGACTGGAGAAAACTCCAGGATGTTATTACAGCGATTGGGGAAAATCGTCCTGTTCGCTGCAAAGATGAGTGGACATGGTTGAGAAGTAAGCACAGAGGAAAGGGAAACAAACCTCTGTTGGAAAAGTAGGTTTATACTCCTTGGCTGGAGGATTTAAGATTGCAGACAAGAAGTCAAATTTGCAAGACCTCTTTAAGCCTGTTCCAAACTGTAAATCTTTTAAGATGATGTTTCCTTACATAAGAAAGTATAAAGAAGATTGACTTCTTCTAAGGCACAGCAAAAAATTGAGAAAACCGTTCCAAACACCTAATACAATAAGAAGCTCTTTCTATATGCTTTCATTTACTTCACAAGTACTACAGGTTTAATTTCTGAGAGATGAGAGACTTTCCTAAAGTGAAAAACAGGTTTGATTTTCTTCGCAGGTTCACAGTCAAAAATCAAAGCTTCCCTATTTAGTTCAAAAAGAGCATACATACATCAAGGTTTGTTTGAATAAGGATCTCAACCTTTGCTCATTGGTTGCAGTTGAAGTATTTGTCAACAGTGGGCCTTAAGTAGCTACATGCAGTAAATTGGTCTGTGACAAAAACATTGAATGTCAACTTTTATTTTGTGTTTTCCTAAGCATGAATATTTAACTGCCCACTGAGCCACAAATACAGTTTTAGTTAAAACATGTGTGAAGTCTTAATTACACTGGACTCACATAGACAGGCACAGCTGAATTCCTATTCTTACTGGAGCTCATTCAGAATCCTGTTATTGAAATCTGATGAAAAAGAATTAAGAGGGTAAAAATTAGTTGCTCAAAAACAGCCTTATTTTTTTAAATCCAAGATTCACACATCGCTATTGTAAGTGCAGAAAATTTTGATGAATATCCTACTGAATGTACCCTCTTTGTCCCAGATTTTCTGTTAGCTGTCTGTCTTAACCCATTCTTCCTGCAGAAAGGGTATCAGACCTTCACGCCCAGCACTGAAACTGCACAGATCAGTGATGGTCTAAACATGGAGTTCAGGATCAGTATAAAACAGTCCTTATGCTAAACAACACTCTTGAGAAAAGCAGCAGTGAACCTTAACAGCTAACCATATTAATATTATTAAATTTTAAATTGACTCATTCAATTTGCTATATTCCCAAGATTTAAATCTGCACATGAAGACCAATCCTGTATCTATGTTCTTAAAAGTTAAAGACCTATAAAATAAATCTTTGAGTTGATGATAAAAAGATAAATTCTGTTCAAGGCAATATCCCAAAGCAATAAAACTTCAGATTACCCACATATATGAATTTCTGCAGACTTACTATGGTATTCAGAAAAATTAGACCATACTTAAAATATTATGCAATTACAACTGATGTTTGATACAGGAAACAGACACAATTCTATAACCTCAAAACAACTTACATTTGCACTGTAACAGCCTGCAGCTCTGCCAGGCTCTCTGAGACAGCATGAGTGCTTACAAGCACTGGATTAGAATGAAAGAACCTCCAACACAACTCTATGCTGCTGCAGGAGCTATTTTGATAGCAGATTACACTGTTTTGTAGCATTTAGTGACAATCCTGGGGTCTAGCAAAGCATGAAGGACACTGTTAATATGGATGTCTAATCTATAATAGAAAAATTAGTTTCTAATCTCTTTTGGCTTTTAAAGTTCTAAGAACATTTGCAAGAGAAGAGGAAGAAAGTGCATATAACTGCAAAATACTTCAACAGAAGCAATTTTGCTGAAGTTCCAGCTTAACAACATAGAAGCAACGGCAATAAGCCTCATTTTAATAAGTTGAGCAAAATGTCACAAGTCAAAAAAGGCAAGAAAAGGGTGAAAGAAAAGTAGTTCAGTGGGAAAGATCAGTTTAGCTGGGTTTCAATGATGCCATTACTTCTAGTTACTTTAAGCACTTAGTTTCTTTCTGGAATTAATTTTATTTTATTAGAAAGGGAGGGTTTTTTGCTATGACTCTCTTTAGATAGAGAAGACCTTGTAGAGGCCTCTGAAGCCAGAAACAGGATTAAGAGGGTTAATATACAACGATCATTCATTGTCTATTCCAGTAGAGAACTAAAGGTCACAGAGGTTGAAAATAAACAAAAAAGTACTGTTATTTAGACAACACAAAGTTATACCATGAAACAGCTTGTTTCTGGTAAAAAATTGCATACAAGTTCATAGAAATGTTGTCACAATTTTATGAAATAAGAATATATTAAGGCCTGTGCGGTATGAGGTTTACAACAGGGACTCCTGAATCGCAAATTAAGTATGGCTGGAATTTTTCTTATCCTTTTTTTACAGGCTTCTCCCACCATTAACTATTGTTTGGGGTTTTTTTGTCAAATAAAAAATACAATGCTAAATGGCTCTTAGGACTGGCCCAGAGAGTGCTGGTGAATGGTGCCACATCCAGTTGGAGGCCAGTCACTAGCGGGGTTCCTCAGGGCTCAGTATCGGGGCCAGTCCTTTATCAATTATTTGGACAAGGGGATTGAAGGCACCCTCAGTCAGTTTGATGACAAAAACAAGTTGGGTGGGAGTGTTGATCTGCTGGAGAGTAGAAAGGCTCTGCAGAGGGATCTGGACAGGCTGGATCAGAGTCAGATCAATGGGATTTGGTCATTACACACTAATTTTAGTGTATGATGCTGAAATCATGTTCTCAGATAAATTATTTTTCTCAGAAGCAGATGGAATGTAACATCTATAGAACATGAGAGTGTCTTGTTAAAATGTTGATTTAAACCCAAATTGAGGTTTTATCTCATGCAAGCAAGCATTTAACTTACAGGATCTACTTACAGGAAGAATCCCTCAGATATTCAGCTGTTTTGGAGTAACCCAACTTGCAGAACAAAACTATGTAAAGATAAATTTAACTACAGAAAAGAGTCCACTCAGTTTCTTGTCTGAATTCATGCTAATCCTGTACATCACTGTTTGAAAACTCTGCCTTAACTAATGAGCAAATTATGATTTATGTGAAAGGATGTGGAACAGATGAACAATTTTTAAGGTTTATAGAAGGTCTGAAATTCAGTGGCTTAAATCACAAAAACTTTTCCTTTTAAAATGAGACAGAAAATTAATCTTTTATCTTCGTAGAGCACTAATTTCAGACCAAACTCAGACTCTTTCAGACAGATCATTTTAATTGCAAGCTTAATGGTGAACTTTCTGCCTTCTTCCAATGCATGGCCTTGCAGAGACCACTGCAGTTTCATATGACCAAGCTTATCTCTTGGATTTAAGGGTGGTCAGTAGCTACACCATATGTCACATAGTCATAAAGCTGATCAAATACTAACAAGACATGACCTTTTGTAACTTAGGAGAAAACAGAAGTGGATTTAGCAAAATAAAAACAATGACCACATAATAAAATTATGACAGACCAATTTTAGTGTTCTGCCTGCTGTGAATGAGGCTCTCAGCATGGTTAGTGACAAATCCTCAAAAGAATTTAAGATTCCAGAGGGAAAACTGGGAAGTGCAAGCAGTGACAGTGATTCATTGCCATACTGAAAGGATGGCAGATGCTTCTGTCCTGCTTTTGTAGTGAAATATTCTGTGAATATTTCCATGGTAGGAATCATGGCACATGGATATCTCACTTTAGAAGCTCTTTTGATAGCACTAGGAACTGGACCAATGTCTTTGACCTCCTGCCTCCCAGGACTGACTTATTGGGAACATCCAGGCAGTGACAACATTTGCATTTTGTACTCATCATTTGAAAGGAAAGAAAAAGTTGTGCAAAGTGCTCAAGAAAAGGGGAGGGGATTTATAAAGGAAAAGGAACAGGGAATCATCATGGAGAGAGAACATGCCCTGCAGATCAGTGTGAATGCTACATCATGAAGCACATTTTATGGTAGTTGTGTGTTCTCAGCTGTTCTCATGAGCTAGGTCAGGTATCTCAGTCGGACAGCATTGGTCCAGTCCATTCTGAAGAGTGCTGTTCTCTCTCTGCACTGTCCAAAACCAAAAGGTCTGGGGTTTTTTAGGCTGTATACCATCCCCAAAATGAGGCATTACAGATGTCAAGGCTGTGATGTGGAAGCCCCTCTGTGGACACAAATATTGCAACAACTTGGAGAGCAGTGCTTGAATTTCTCCTCACACTTAAATGCTTTCTGCTGTTCTGCTTTAGTGACCTACCTGGTAGGTTTCATTTTCCCAGGCGTGGCACTGACTTTCCAAATTTATTATTTAATTTTTAATTATTTGTTTTTATCAATTCAAAGATAAAGGCAGTGGCAGATATTAACAGAAAAAGTTGTGATTTTGGAGTTATCAGTTTGGAAAAAGAGGTAGTAAAGGGAAACAAACAGCCAGGGATGTTTGATTATGGATGTTTGATTATCTCAAGATGGTCACCAGCTCATTAAATGGACCGTTCACTAGACACATCCTACATTATAAACATATTTTGTTAATTGAAAACCACATTTTAAATCTGATGAGTTACTCTTGAACTCTTTCATCCAAGTTCATATTCACTCAGGCGAATGAATATGCTTCCAAATTAATCTCCAAATTTCCATTAGTCTGTCACAAATCAGGAAAGTAAATGAGCTGAAGAAGTTAAATGAAACATTCTTCATGAGTGGTGATATTAAGAGGTCTCAAAGCACTACTCTCTGGAATATTTAGTGTTCAAGTGAGCCTTATGACTGAGTAATAAAAACATCTTGGCTATCTGACGTCATGTCAAGGTTCCAAAAATCTTGAACTGTTGTTTTTAATGCCCTGATGGGTTTGAAGCACTCTGTAGCTAAAGTACATTTTAGAAAACTCTCAGACTGAACAAACAAGAGATGATACAGCTTTCTTATTTCTATGTTGAAACATCCAGATGCAAAATGCACATGAGAATTAATAAGCATGCAGTATTAAACAGTAACTAATAACATGAATGAAATCTATCATATTTAAATGAGCATTAATAAGAATCAATACTTTGTGAAAAATAAGCTGAGGTTACTAAATAAGTGAAGGAACAGGGAAGAGTGTACATTTGTATGTACATACACATAAAAATATATATATATTCTCTCACACACAAACACACACACAGTTATATTACATAGACACAAAGAAAGAAGACATTTTTCACTGAAGCCTTCATACCTGAACTGAGGCAAAATTAATAATAGATAACATGGTAGACTGACAAATCCAACAAAAATATTTTAATACAGCCAAATATAAAGTGGTGTCTTTGGAAATAAATTTTAGAGATAATAAATATGTAGTAAGATAATCTGGAGAAGCTGTGACTCAGGAGAAAGAAGAAGATATAAAGGGACCATTTATCACTGATTCTCAACAGACCTTCCAGGTTAATGCTCTGGCAAGAGAAAATAATGTGTGTCCCTGAGGTATAAAAGGAGAATTAAAAACAAAAAAAAAGACCTGGTGTCAATATTTGGAATTGGTAACTCTACTGAAAGTTCATCCCATCCACTTCTGAGATCTGCAGACTGTGAGTAAGCTTTAACCATGTGAGGCTTAAAGGAGTGAAGGTGCTTGGTTTGGTGAGAAAATGCTGAATTTTGGCATTGTAAGTGGTTGAGTATTTACACTTCAAAAAAAAAAACAACAACCCTATAGGGAGCAAGTTTTCATTTATGCTGGAAAAGGTATAAGAAGATGAGCTTTACTGTAAATTAAACAACCCTGGCATTGAAATAATACATAGCTTGCAAATAGCAAAAAACACAATTAAAAATTGAAAGGGGTTACAAGGCTGTGCAGAGAAGAAGAAAGAGAAGAAGGAAAGCCTTCTCCACAGGGTCCTGACCCCCTGGGCCTGCCTTAGTTCAGGGCTTCTGCATACAATTCCCTTGGGTCCCAGTAGCCAGTACTGTCACACCAGCTCAGTGTGAGAAGGAGCACAAACCCAAGAATCGACAGAAAGAACACCAAATTTGTGCCCCCCTCCCCATCTTCTCATTACTCCTCCTGCAGACTGGTATGCAACACTTACCTGCTGCCCTGCCCCTGCTCCTGCCCAGCTTCCCAGCCCTGCTCTTCTGCAGGCAGCGATGAGCTCTGCCTGGGCATCCCCCATCAATGACCACCCATCTGGCTGATTTTACACGCGCCAGCTTATTGCAGGGTATGTGACGGTATGTAGGCATTTAATTATGGGTAATTATTAAATTATCCTGGCTACAACAGGTAATCTGGGGTCAGGTCTTGTCTGGCAGATCAGCTCACTGCTGTAAACCAGCAGGATATGTTTGCATATAATTGTAGGTACCACAGTTAGAAAACCATCTATGTCCATTTTCCCTAACAATGTACCCTTCATTTCTTCAGGAATGCAGTTGATCCCTGATGCACAAGGTAGCCCTTTCTTGAACAACAGAAAAAACAAAATCTATGCACTACTCAGACCAATAGTATTTGACAGCAGAATTATTTGCCTTCTGAGAGGATCACAGTTCTCATGAGAAATAATAAAATTTGTGTTAATGAGGAATAAACACTTGATTGAAATGTGCTTTCATGGGAAGTGGCTTTTGTACCTGTAGCACCATGGCAACAGGTGCTCCCAAAAAGAGTTCTAACCTTATTTCATTGCACTGCTGAATGCCCTCAAAACACACATCTATATTACTGTAATATAAGGGCTGTAAGTCCATACCATGATTATACTGTGCAATTTTTCAGGATTTTGATACCCAGCTCTTTTTTCTAGTTATCACCAAAGTCATCACAGATCAAAGAACTTCTTCCTCAAAATAAGTGCATGGAAGACACGGGTGCCTTTCTCTGGTGTGAGGCACCAATGCCGTATGGAGGAGCTTGTATATGAATACTGGAGTCCCTGAAAGGGAAAGCTGCTTCTGTAGAGTAAATTAAAGGTGCGTGAAACACTACAGATTTCATCCGTACTTGTGGAGATCTCCAAATCCAGATGAGCCTGTAACAAACACCATCTGGCCTGTGCTAATTCTTCAGCCATGCCTAGGGGCATTTCAGCACACTGTTGACTGGCCTGGGGCAAAAACATATCAGAGACAATTTTCCCAAGTTTATCTTAGGGGTAACCATAACCCAAATCCCAACCATTTCCTAATATAGTTTAATTTACTAGTATCAGAGCAATAAAAAGGTCTTCACTAGAGAAACAGCTTCGTTTATTAAGGGTGGTCTCTAATCAATTTTTCAAGGTGATTGAATGTGGCCACTATGGAAGACAGAAGCATATCACACTCTTCACTGTGTGATAGAATAGTCCCAGGCTCTCCTGATGACCACTCTGAAGGACAAAATGAACTTCCCAGAGCTCTAACAGGAGGATATGATTAATCAATTTGTTGTGGGTATTCATTCATAAATAAGAACACACTGACAACAGGACCAGTAGAAGCTTTGGGATGTGACAAATATAATGCAATACTCTTGAAGGACTATGAATAAAAAATGACTCCTCTCCCTGCAGAAATTATTAACTAGGGTCTGAAGTTGAGTGTGTAACTCATACAGACTTTTATACTCTTCATATATCATTTAAAACAAAACAACATTATGGCACCAGGTAGCTTTTTAAAATATACATAAATCTAAAAATGATGTCCATATTCTCTTCTCCATGAGACACAGAGAGGTTTAGATCCTCACTTTTTTTTTCAGTTGCCGCATGTGATAGCGCCCAAGTACCTGAATTTTCATTAATTAAAAATCATCACATTTGTGTGCCTGTGCAAGAGGAGAACTAGCCAGCAGTGCAACACCAACCGAAACAGCCTGTGACCTGTGGGAATGAGCATTGCCCCAGTGCCCATTCCCACAGGTTGTTCTGTCTCAAGCCTGTCTGTAACAGAAGAACGCAGTGGACTATCCCCTGTTAACAATTATCTGGGCAGAGGGGAGAGATATTCACAGACAGGGAAAAGCAGTGGGGAGGAAAGAAAAGTGCTAATGAGTGCAGATCTGGTATTTCATGGAGATTTGGTCACAAAGGACTGTTGATTGCTCTGAATTAACTGTCACCTCTGAGATCTAATCTGACGCAAAGAACAGCTTCATTGCCCAGGCAGTGAACATATCCACCCTATTACAGAGATGACTTTTATGAAAGGTTGCAGAAAAGTTGCTAAATACACCACTGACATATCAACATTAGCTGAACGTGCATAAAGATGCTAAATACTCCACTGCTATATCAACACTAGCTTGATATGAACAAAGTTCTTGCCACATAGCAAGTATGTCCTAGGTAATGTTAGGTACTTTAACTGTCAGAGAGAGAGACCACACAGGCTGGGAAAGGCAGATGCAAGCAGGTTAGAACAAGGTACAAGGTGGCAGAAAGAACAGGTGGATCCTTTAAAGGGGGAACACACAAAAATGGCAACAGCAATGGGCAGAAAAAGACATAACTTTCCTGGAATTCTGCCTGTGCCAGTCACAGTAATTACATGGCAGAACGAACCTGCCAGCAGCAATATTTGTTTTCTGTGCAACAGCCAGGCTGTGGTATACATAATTAGCAAGCAGATGGCTAGAGCCCCACAGGGACCATAGTTTGTGACGACTTTTGCACTCCACTACTTGTGCCATAACATTTTTTTTTAAATAGTACATGTGCCAGGTCTGGGTAATGGTTTAACAGATGCCTCATCTTGGCTGTAGGGCAGCAGATGCAGGAAAGTTTCTCTGAGAGACAGGAAGGAGATGTGCATGAAGCTATAGATATTCCAGTATCTACAACCTTGCATAGGTGTACATATGCTCCTTTAGCCCTGAGAATGCCAGGGATATATAGATTCAATGTGGGTGCTCAAGAAGAAGAAGTTGCAGAAGACAGAGAACTTATCTGCTCCCATAAGAGTCCAATACTTTGTGGCTAATCCTATTCAGTGAATTGGATTGGTTTGACTGGTTTGCTCAGTTTTGGGTACTGAAGACTTTGAATCTGAGATCTGGAGGCTGGATGCTGTTTTAGAAAATGCTGGAAGGCTGAAGAGGCACGGGAACAAGGTGCTGTAGTTACATGGGCTCTTACAGAAATGTGAAAGGTCCTCAATTAAAAGTGTTATTAGTAACATCCTATGTCTAGTATTATTTTTTCGTGTTTCAGAATATTTTGTATTGATCAAGTACAGTAGTTTTCAAGAACAAAATGCTCAGAGAATTAAACAGGTAAGAATGAACTGGCAAAGAACAGTTATTCAAGACTCTTTGGATATGCTTAGATACAATACTTTTGCAAAAATAAAGTTGTGGTCTGTCATTTAAACCTGCTTTATGTGTCAGCATTAACCTGACCCATGAGCGTAAGCCAATAGGTTCAGGCAGCTCAGCTGTCTGTGCCCTTAACAGACTGCTCTGACTTTGCTTTTCATCACTAGTTTCTCCTCCTTTCTTTCCAGCTGTATTTTACCTTGATCGAATTGATCTCCTGAAGTTTCACCTTTCTGTGCTCCCCACTTTGGTCAAAGCTTTGAGACATAACTGTCTAGCCCTTTCCTTAAAGTGAGTACACCTAATGTCTAAGTGAGTTGGATAAGAGCACAAATTACAACAAAGTAACTCTGAAAATTTGTAAGATTTAAATACTGTGAGCAAGACATTAAAATATGAGACCATAGCCTTTTAAGGTCCTTCCTTCCAGCTTTCATCTTTTTCTATAAATTTTGAGTAATTTTATGCTTGTAACAAACTGTATTAACTTACCTGCATTACCAGGAAATGTTTTACCTGGCAAAGCCTTTTGACCCAGCTCTATTCAGAGTTTTTTCCACCCTACTTCCTGCCCCTCACCCCAGTAACACACCCCCATAAGCTCAGTATCAATGTCTGAGAGCACTCCTCTAATTCTCAATCAAAGGTACAGGCATTGGCCAATTTTCCAGGCAAGGACACCTTTCCTACATCCCTTAGCTCTCCAACCTTTACATCTCTCAATGTCATGTATGCCCCTCTTCCTGATCCCACATTCTATTTTCAGTTTCCAGCCCTTTCCCATGCCTCTGGAGGAGCTTGTATATGAATACTCATCTCTCCCTCCCTCTCCTCCTCCCTCCCTATTTGGTTTAATGTTCTTTGTCCTTACCTTAGTTCTTCTGTTGTGGGTCTCTTTTAATTGTCACTTAACCATTCTCTTGAATTCCATCACAATTTTGTATAGAACAAGGAGGGATTTACATGCTTTAAAAACCTCTGTGCTGGGCAGGCAGTAAGTATTTCATGCAATGGGAGTTTCACAGATGGCAGAGATACAGAACAAGTACTCTTAAGCTCTTCTTGCTGGTCTTTTGACACCGCCAAGTAAAGTTCCCCCTTTGGATGCACAAAAGCTGCACCTGAATCATTAAACAAGGCTGCATATGAACAACAAAGTCCAGCTCTCAGAAGAGAGAGAAGGAAAACAACCTCTTCTCTTTGGGTACTTAAAAATTAACCCACCCATTTCTCTGTCAGGTGCAATGCTACTAGCCCCCGTTCATGGGCTGCAATGTAGACTGAGTACAACCTGGCTTAATAAAAATGACGTGTGAAGAACAGTTCCTTTCATTTGCAAAAATCACTAAGTTTACAACTAACCCCAACCAGTATTAAAAATCATAAGACAAGAAGAAATGCTAATACTTTAAAATTTGCCACTGTCTAAATATTTTTTCTGCAGTTGAAAAAACTTCACTTTTTTCCCCCCAATAAATAGGAATTTTCTTCTCTTCTGTGCTACATACTGCAGAGAGCAATTCAGCTGTGTCATTCCAAGCATGAAGTAGAACAAACCACCTGAAATAGTTAATATAATTTAGTGCAAAGCAATTACATCTATTGCCATGAGAAGCACAATTTACTACCACGGGGAAGTGAAAAAGTCCAATATGTCATAGTAAAATGCACTTTAAGCTGCACATAAATGAGACCTTCCTCACATCTCTGCATATTGCTCTTTGGAACGGGGACCAGAGCTCAGGATTACTCCTCCCCAGATGACTGCCCTGCCTGCTGGGTTATCAAAGATTGCACCTTCATCGGTGCTTACTTTCCCTCTCCAGCAAATCTGCCTCCTCCCCTCCATAGTGGCACAACCTCAGCAGGAGGCCAAAAAGTGCTGCCATTCACAGCAGCCTCCTGAGATAATAAAGGCAGCTACGGTATTGCACTCAAGGGCTCAGGCACATGCAAAGAGAAGTCGATGCTTAAGGAGTACATAGCCCCCCAAATGCCTGCCCTGTCCTTCCTGCCCTGTTGCTCTCCACAGGCTGGACGCTGAACTTGACCTCTGCAGGGACTGCTGGACCTAAAACGCCAGACTGCCACCCACAATGCAGGCACACAGCCTCCTCTGCTGCCTCTTCTCAGGTGTAGCCCTGAGCAGAGAAGAGGGACAAGCAGGCATCTAAAAATTCATCTGCTCTAGGAACTCACTTGCCAAAAGAATATTTTCCCCTAGGGCCCAGTGCTGTAATCAACGGGCAGTTAAGTGCTGGTGTGACTCTGCCTTTCCCCACCTATTTTAATAGAAATTGCAGGTGCCGTGTCATCCTCTGAGGAGACTGACAGCACTCTAAACATGCACTGTATCATCAAGCCTTTCTGTGGATCAAGCAGCCTTCCTCCCAGCTGACCCCTGCCTACATGGAACGCACATCAGAATACGTGGGAAATTTGGGGTACTAAGGATGTGCAAAGATTTATAGCCACTATGGACAAAGGGCTTTTTCTGCAACTGTTCGCTTTAGTTGTCTAAGTCTCACTTCAGATTCACTTTTGTGGTTCTAGGATACCTCTGGATTCAAAGACTAAGAGGAGGCATGACTGAAATATGTTAACTACTTATAGATTGTCTTTGATGGCACTGCTATTGTCATTATCTAAGATACCAAGCCCAGCTCCATCACAAGAACACACTGTTTTTCTTTTAGGTTTAAATTCTGGATTTATACTTTTCCTTCAGAATATATATGTTTTCTTCTTACAAGCTAAATATACTAAAAGACTTTAAAAAAGAAAAAAACCCCGTTTATAAAACTTTTCTGAAGTCTCTTTTTTCCAAACATCTGCCTGGTAGAGGTGACTTGGTCCTAATATGCCATATTTTTTCTCTGTTAGCAAAGCAAGAAAAAAATCTAGAAGAAATCTCAGATTACAAATCTGAATTATGACCAGCTTTCAAGGCTGCAGACATTTTGCTGTTTAATACTTTTCAGTTCAGAATTTCAGCACTGATCTCTCACTGAAGCAAATGTACACTGCGGTCATTATGCCTGATGCCTTTTCCTGGTCTTAAAATCAAGAGTCAAACACCGTTAGAAGGGAAAAAGGGGTTTTACCTCAGTATTTATTTTAAGGATCCTTAGGTGCACCACGTCCAGGTGGAATGCACCGAAATGCACACCGCAGTGCACACCCACGATAGATCTGGTATAACGTTATAGGTCTTACTAATTAGCATATTATCAAAGATTCCCCAATGAGAGGCTCGAATGAGCCCCCCCTCCCCAAGGAACCTTCCCCTGGATGGTCCTATCTCAGTTTACAAAATGTGTTCTGGAGAGGACCTTGGGGTCTGGGGCTTTCTGATCCCTACCTACGAAGCTTCTAAAATGTTTAATCTCCTAGCTTGACAAACAAGTCCAAGAATGTAGGCTAAAAAACAATAAGAATACAGAAGTTGTAAGAAGGTATAAAAGGGGTATAAAAGAAAAGGCAAAAAATCATCATGGCATCATGACTTTCAGTAAATATCAACTGGCTGCATTTAAACCATGGAAAATGGAAGTGCCTCCAAATGCTTGCTATGTGTCCCTCTCTCCATATCTTGATTTCCATGGCCCAATTTGTCTTGATGACTGAAGAAAGATGCTGTGGCAACGTCCTTTTTTTGGCTGATCACAAAAAGGACTGTGGGCTGATCATGGATCACACCTCAGCTTCCTCACAGCAACTAGATAAAGCCAACAATGATTTATTGAATGAAAAGGAAAATGTGACTAAGTCCTTTACTGTTCTAATTACAAAATCTTAATTTTAAAAAGTAAGAAACCCACCAAAATCACTGATGAAAAAATATAAAACTCAAATAGCTGCTATCAAATACCTTATATTTATTTCATAAATGACAAAAAGCCCCACTAATGAGCAATAAATTATTTATTCAAAAACATCTATACAAAATAACACTCTTGGAGATATACACTTTTACATTTTTAAAGTGCATCTCTTCATTGCTACAATATTTGATTTGCTAATTTACACTGTACATTCATAATTTATAAAAAAAATAATTGGTGATTATTTTTCCAGTTGGATGCTAGTAACAGTGACAGGGAGCACATATTCCATTGTAGAAATCACTTTTTAAGTGTGTACATATACAAACCATTCATATCCAGATTTAAAGACAATACTGTGACAATAGCAAGAATATCACTAGAAAGTGGAATTACAGTATACTGTACGATAATAGATTCTTGTTATAAAAGGTTATTTAAAAGTGCAAAATATATACACTCTGCCTTAATATGACTTCCTAGTTTAATTTTTACTACTTATTAAATCCCTTTCTGACTTCCTGAACAGATAAAATTACAGTAATTTTACACTATGCAAATCTATAATCATGCACATGTTGCAAGGCTGCATTTCCAGTAAAAAAAGAACAAAAGCAAAGCTGCACACACAAAAAAATGCTGTTTCAGATGTCTTTTTTAACTTGCCAACTGAAATACATAAAATGTGTAGTAAAATATATAATGAATACCATTTAGATGTGAAACAGCATGAGTATGGAAAGTTTTTGTTCATTTTATTTTGATTGCTACAGGATCACCTGCAAGTGGTTCCCTACACCAAGATGATCACATGCATGGCCTCATTTTGTTGCATTTTAGCCCTCAGTACAACCTTCCTCCAAAAAGGAAAGAAACCTGCAATATGCAATACCCCAAAGAACTTCAACAAACATTTAATTACCATGTGGCAAAGATGAACAACATTCGGACAGTCTCTATGTGTCTGTGCAGAATTTTGACACCTATTTAGGTTCGGCTCTATTATGAACTGCTGAGCTAATGCATTTTTAGGACAGAGGTAGTGAACTGTTAGGAAACATTTAATAAGGTATAGTTACTGGCTGTGACAGACCATACTAATTCAAATGTTCTTCAAAATGAATGTCTGAGTTCATGTTGTGTAAAGTTTTAAAACTGAAAATCTTGTGCTAATTACCTGCTGTAGATCACTTTTTTCCTGTCCCATAGACTGCAATATACTTGATTGTTCAAAACTTATGTCAATTACTGAAGGGAAGATAATCTTTCTTTGAATAAAGATTTACAGGGTATAAATAAGAACAAATGGCAGTTAGAGGGGAATACCTGAGTATTAATGTCACCAGTGATTATTTAATCCTAGAGCCCTGAGTTCTTAGGGAATTCTGCCAATGCCCACTGACTTTCAAAGGCATGTCTGGAAGTGGTTTGAAACATTTCCTCTAAAGTGTCTACATATCTTTTTCTTCTTTGGGTGAAAAAAAAAAAAAAAAAAAAAAAACATTAAAAGGAATATCTGAAATATACACCTTTTTTTCCCTGAACAACAGTAGGCAGGAGACAGACTTATGCCACATTGAGGGTTACTGATCAGAATATGAACCAGCTCTGGACATCATTGTCAGTGATGCTCATACACTGGAGAAAAGCACAGGTTTCATTAAAAATCTCCACACTTCTCCTCCATCATATATTCTTGCAAGTTTTCACCAAGAAGTGTCAATTGCCTTTCACTTTGCAAACAAGATTGCATGATGGAGGGGAGGAGAAGCAATGGCTGCATATTTCAAACTGATTATTTTGGGATGGAAATTCCCACAGATGTACTGTGTGGCTCAGCTACTGATGGTGCTTGCCACCCAGACTGGACAAACTGCAGTATTTAAGACAGTAATTCCTGGAAATATTGATACAAAAGTACATGTGGGAATGCTCTTAATACAAATTTCAAGGACACATAAAAACTAGGTTTCTCAAATAAAAAGTAAAGTAGCTTTTCCTTCTTTTCACTTAGCACTTTCAGAAAGAATAAAGTCATCTCCATTTTTTACAGCTAAGTATAACATGAGAACATTCTGAGAACCTTAAATTCCTTATTTTAAATCATAAGTGATTTATAGATTGTTAGCTCTATCAACATAATTCATTGGTCATGTTACTATCAAAACAGGACTAATACTCAACTAATATACTACAAAATATGCCAAAATACTTAAATTAAAGTTAACCCCCCCAATGTTATTGCAAAATGTTTCTTTTTTTTTTTTTTTTAATTGAATTTTCAGTGGACACAAAGATAAATACAGATCTGAGCATCTAAGATCATAAATTGCTATTCCCTTTTTAAAACTAATCATGGCTTATATAACAAATACACAATTTTTTTTTTCATGTAATGCAATAAAGAGAGTGCAATAAGCATGAATAATTAATCATTTATGTACCTGATAATGTCATGTCAATATAAAAATTTGAAATAACTGACATTTTGTATTGTCAATATAGTAGGCTATCAGAAAATTCCAAACAGGGCTAAACTCCTATCTCCATCTGTCTTTGAGAGAGTTAAGAATTCTAAAATATTGGTTGTAAATAAGAAGTTTCGATTACATTGATTAAGACAACACAAAATTTGATTTCCAGAGGCACTAGACCAGATGTGGAAAAAACCCAACCACTCAAGGATGCTTGGTGAAAAAATGCAGTAAGTGACAGAAATACATCTAGTGAACAGACACCTGCCGTGGGAACAGTGAATGCAGAGGAATGAGATGAGAAAATTTGCAGTGACCAGCAGTGATTTGACCTCTTGGAGAATGGAACTGCATCCTCTGAGAGAATGTTTATAACGTTCTCCAAAATGCATAATTAATATTATAATCTGATGAACAGGGCAGTGAGTTATACATTTACACTCTTCAAGAAGAGATACAGAAAGTACTCACACTTACGAAATCACTCACTAGCACAAAACAAAAACCAAAAACTGAAGATTTCACTTTCTCTGGTAGGACCACTGCTCCATAACAATTGAGCAGTATTTCTGCTCACACTGAGCAAGGAATTGTTGAATAATTTTTTCCTGCTCTCCACATTTGTAATCATGTATGCTGCCTACTCTGCTCTGCATAACAGCTTCTCAGGACTCAGTGTATTCCCAAGCATCTGATTCCATGCTGTTCCAGTTGAGATCATTAGTTTGCTTTTTTGTTTGTTTTCTGTTCATATCCCAAGTTTTTCACTTGAGAGAGTGCTTTTACAGTTTAAATATATTTTTTCCCCACCACTGAATTAATATTTAAAATTACTTTTAAGTATCAGTGGTGTAACAGTTTATGGAGCAGAGCATGTGGTCCTGCTCTTTATTTCAAACACTGCCACAGCTATGGCATAAAGAAAATGATTCAACAGCAGTGAGTTAGGTATGTATAAAAAGTGGTTAGAAGCAATTCTATGTGCTTTTGTAGACCTTGAGTTGTACAGACAAGAGCCTTGTGAATGCGGCTACCTCATTTACAAGATGGTTTTTACATGTTTTGCCTTTCTCACTGTAATCACATATTGCATCACAACTACTGTTTTCTCAAAAAAAGTTAATTATATAAATATTAAATGTTTGAAATGAAATGACAAGTCACTCCAGTAGCCTGGTCTCTAATTATATACTTAAAGGGGAAAAAGAGACAACTGCACAAATTCTAGGCAGTGAATTAGCCCAGCTCTAAGTCTTCGGCATGAA
Organism: Struthidea cinerea; assembly: GCA_013397865.1. NCBI lineage: Eukaryota > Metazoa > Chordata > Aves > Passeriformes > Corcoracidae > Struthidea > Struthidea cinerea. The sequence goes on along the minus strand of VZTI01002341.1, from coordinate 689,889 downwards.
CTGGCACCATTTTCCACAGTGGTGGGTGCTGTGATCATCATGGTAATGAACAAGCTGAGGATGCTCAGCTAAAATCATGGAATCATATGGAACCAAGATGATCAGGAAACACAAACAGAAAGGAGATTCAGGCACCTCTCATTTTCAGTACTTCCTAACAGTGAATATGCTTCTGCCCTGTTCTGCAGTATGGGAAATTTTAATGAAAAAATGTTATTTCTCAGTTCCTGACTGGTCACCCCTAGAGCTCCACTGTTATTAAAACAGAAGAACTTGGAAACATCCTTATAATCCAGGGCTTGTTTTCTGAAATGAAGTGTGGTGGCAGGAAAACTGACAGGCTGAGGATTCCTCAAGTGCTGGATCCCGAAGCCTCGAGTCTCTGCCGTCTGGACTTGGGCAGATTGATTGCTGGTTGGGAGGTATTGCCAGATGCACAACAGTAGTGCTGGGATGCATGGAAATCTACTTTGTTAATTCATCCCAGTAAGTACTCTTTCAAATTCAGCTTATGATTCATGTTAGGGTATCAGAAAAACTTTTGTTTGTGGAGGCAGAACAGTTCAACGAGGAAAAAAAGCCAACAACAACTGACCACCCAAAAAAAGCACAAGAAAAAAAATCAAATTAGTATATGTTTCTCTATAAATATTGATCTTCTTTTTCCTTGTAACAGTTGAGAATCATACCTTTGTTTCACCCTGTGTGTGTAGAAGACGGGCTGAGGTCATGCTTGCTAGAACCTTTAAACTGCTTGCAATCCCATTTGACTAACTCATGGAGGCTTGGGGGAATGTAGAAAATATTTAGGAACACTGTGTTAAATGAAAGGGTTTTTTTTGCCCTTTAAGATAGCTTTTTGTAGAAACATAGAAACCATTTGGGTTGGAAAAGAATATTTGTCCCATTTTTTTGTTTCAGCTTTGATTCAAGGAACGAAAGCATTTTTCTTCTAGGTCTAAGCATAAAACTTCCTCACTCTCAAAAATCTGAGATAAAATGCATATAAGAGATAGTAGCTCTTCGCTTTCTGACACAGCAGCATAGGGAATGTGCAGAATGTAGGGCCTCCAGGAGTAAGTGGTGATGGCTCTGGATAAAGACACAAATGAGTCAGGCATGCATTTAGAGAGAGAAACATTAAGCAATGATGCAGCTGAACAGGCAGATGCTCTAAATGACCTCTCACATTTGAAAATGTGACAATACTACAGCTTAAAGTATGACTTTCCTACACTGCATAATTATGTTGCCATGAGTACAAAATAAATGGCTCATTTTGATATGATTAGAAATCCTTAGTGTTTAAAAACATAAAGATGGGTTTCAATAGATTTTTCAAGTGCATCAACTGTGCTTATCTTCTTCTACTTTTAATGCAACTACTTGCTTGCTCTAACCACCCCAAGAATATTTGGCAGAAAATTTCCTATATTTTCAATTTAATTTCAAGCCCACCACTGAAGCACCCTTCTAGTGGGGCTAATCTATTTGACCTGGGAAGGCCAAGGATAGATTCACAGATAAGCAACCATAGGTAATCAAGCTATTACAGCTTAATGATGACTTCCACTCATCAGCTGAGGCACAGCAATAATTTATATGCACACTTCCAGCTGCCTGCAGTTATTAATTGAAATATGCTCAGTGAACAACTGTGAAGGTCTAGGAATTAAGTGAGTGCCTAGTGCGAGTAGATTGTTGTACACTTAGCAATTTTCACATGGGGTAATCTAAATAATCACACATAATACTAGAACAGCTAGATCTATTTCCCACTGCAAGATCTGCTCAGCAAGGGGGAAGCAGATTATGGAACTCTGTTTCTTGAGCTGCCTGTGAAGAAACCCCCAAGGACATTTAACAGTTTGAATTCTCACTGTTCTAACTAGAGTTCACAGAGGTACTACAGTTTTATCAACACCTAAGGAAAGTCTTGCTTGACCAACTTGATATCCTCTTATGACAAAATGACCTGCTCAATTGATGAGGGAAAGGCTGTGAATGTATAGTCTAGTCTATCTAGACTTCAGTGAAGTGTTTGACACCACCTCCCACAGCATCCTCTTAGAAAAACTGGCTGCTGGCAGCTTGGATGGGTAGGCTCTTCAAAGAGTAAAAGCTGTCTGGCTGGCCAGGCCAGAGAGCTGTGGTGAGTAGAGCTGAACCCGGCTGGCAGCTGTCACTAGCGGTGTTCCCCAGGGCTCAGTACTGGGGCGGGTCTCAATGAAGTTTAACATCTTCATTGAAGACCTGGACATGGGGCTTGAGGACACCCTCAGTAAATTTACAGATGATGCCAAGGTGGGTGGGAGGGAGCATTGATCTGACTGAGGGCAGGAAGGCTCTACAGAGAGACCTGAATGGACTCCATCAGTGGGCTGAGAACAACTGCAGGAGGTTCAATAACGTGAAAAGTCCTGCACTTGGGGCACAACAACCCCCTGCAGTTGTTGGGGGAGGAGTGGCTTGAGAGCTGTTCAGCAGAAAGGGACTTGGAGGTGCTGGTCAACAGCCGGCTGAACATGAGCCAGTGTGTGCCCAGATGGCCAAAAGGCCAATGGCATCCTGGCCTGTATCAGCAACAGTGTGGCCAGCAGCACCAGGGCAGTGATTGTCCCCATGTACTTGGCATTGGTGAGGCCACGCCTTGAGTACTGCATTCAGTTTTGCTCCACTCACTTCAAAAAGGATATTGAGGTACTGGAGCATGTCCGGAGAAGGGCAGTAAGGCTCCTGACAGGACTAGAGAACATGTCCTGTGAGGAACAGCTGAGGGAGCTGGGTTTGTTTAGTCTCAAGAAGTGGAGGCTCAGGGGGGACTTCATCGCTCTCTACAACTCCCTGAAAGGAGGTTGTAGTGAGGTGGGGGTTGGTCTCTTCTGCCCTGCCTGCAGTGAGAGGACAAAAGGAAACGACCTTAAGTTAAGACAGGCGAGATTCAGATTAGATATTAAAAAAATTTCACTGTTAGGGTGGCCAGGTATTGGAATAGGTTGCCCAGGGAGGTGGTGGAGTAACCATCCCTGCAGGTGTTTATAAGAGGCATCTGGATCTGGTGTTGGGTGATATGGTTTAGTGGTTACAATGGTAGTGCTGGGTGAGTGGTTGGACTTGATGATTTTGGGGATCTCTTCCAACCTTGATGAGTCTGTGACTCTATGATTCTACCTTACACTGGTTAATAGCTCTGTATCCTCTTGTGGGTGTTTAAAATATATAACCTTCTTGTTCTTTGTTAGATGGAAGTTCTCTGATGGAAAATCCTACAGTCTGCAGATTGCAATTAGCACACAGTGATTGCTGCTGTGTTCTATTGTCAGGTACTAGAGTTCAGCTTTTAAAGTCTGGTATATGATGCTTTAAAATGACAGAGACGAGAGGTCTGTCTAAACAAGAAAGTTTCTGAGGAGTCGAATTAGTCTGGGAAATTCCTTCCTATGTAGTTTTTACTGGTCCCTGGCTTTTCCAGGTGATAAAAACCTTAGCTAGACACAAATTGGTAGTTCTTATGTCCACATGGTTTGCAAAACATCTTAAGATAAAAAACCTCCCACATGCCTGATACCAAAATATTCCCTCTTCCTTATGCTATGGAAATGTTCCTAGTTTTTGCAAGGTTTAATGAAACATCCATTCCCTCGGTTGCAATTTTATTTGCAGTTCAGATAATTAAAGTAGATCTGCACACAGTTCTGGCAATTTCCAAATTCTGGTGTCAAAGAATAGCGTATAATAATCTTTCCTATATATGTACTTGTGAGGTTATTTCACATAGTTTGAATTCTTAATTTTTGATTTTGCACTGGATGTTTTCCACAGAGACATAATTCTGGGTGTGTTTTGAATGTCAGAATTAAAAAGGAATGTGGGAAAAAGAAAAATAGGATGGAGCATGCAACTAAAAATTCCAAATGTAACTTTCTTCTCATTTTTTGCCAAAAAAAAAAAAGAAAAAAGAAGAGAAAAAATAACACCAATGAAGCAAATTGTTGGAGAACAACTACTGAGATTCTTTTTCAGGCAATTGAATTTTTTCAGACCAAGAGATGAGCATGTAACTGTAAAAGAACAAAGTCTGATTGATTTTTTGAAAGAGCTATGACAAATGAACACAGTGTATAATCTTTCAGAAAAATTACCTTGATAAAATGGAAGCGGTATGATAAATCTAAGGGTAGTGTTTATTGCAGATTAAAAACACTACAAAAATGAAGCAATTGATTAGCAAATGTTAGGCAAAAATGGGGCCCACTCTTAGACACAGTCTAACACCCAGGCATTTTCAGCCTGTTGGAAAAGTAGTGCAGCTTTGGATGGTAGAGAATATACTGTGCTTATTGAAAATAATTTTGAAAAATAACACCTATACCTTGCCTACTTGCCTGTATCATTACAAAACAAAATATCAGTCATGTCAAACTAGGAGAACATTTTCTCTGAAGGCAGAGGAGCTAAGCAATTCTGAGTGAAAAGAACCACTTGGTGACTGGCCATGCTATTTAAATGAAGAAAAAGAACCCCAGGAAACCTATGTGTCTCTAAGATAGATTAAGTAAAATCACACGAAAGCATGTCATATAAATGTATTTACTACTGATGAAAGGCATATATTGTGGAAATCTGTGTACTAATTAGCATGGCAAAGACCTACTACATTGCTGTGCATACTATGACATTCCGGACAAAACTGAAGTATGGTGCAAGTTTTCCGAAGAGGAAAATCAGTAAAAGATCTTCATGATTAAAGCAGAGAAAACTTGTTTACATCCTTTTCATATGAGCATTCAGAAACTGTCTTTTTTAGGATAATTTCCTGATTGCAATTGCAGATATTTCTCTACAGGATATAAAACACTGAGTGAAAAATTTATTAAGAAATTAAAAGGAAATGAAAAAATATTGAGGGAATAGAAATAGTTAATGTAGCAACAAAAGACATTAGAAACATTTGGCTTTATAGAATTAGGGTGACAAATACTGTAATGAAACAAAAGAATGTTAAGAGTACTTTGAGATATTAGTATAACTCTAAAGTGCAAAAGAAAACAACAAGCAAATAAACTCAGGGAGATTACTCGCAGCACTGGGAAGAAATTAACTCTGTGGAAGTGACCAGGAACCCAGAATCTGATGCTGTCATAAGAGCATTTTTTACCTACCATATGGAGTAAGTTAACTGAAATTCCTCGGTGCCTTGGTCCAAAGGAAGGTGAAGGACAAATTAAATATAAATTTGGTTATGAATCTGATTACTTTTCCTTTCATCCTGCAATGCTTATCCCAGTGATGGGGAGAAATAAATCTCTAATAATTCTGCAAATGCTGATAAAAACATAATTGACTGGAATGAAGGACTGAAGCCCAGAAATGTCTGTGACATTCAGCTCTGCAGTCATTTGGATAATGCTGTTTCCTACTTCTCTCTGGCTGCACACATTTCCCCTTCTGAGTTTTGTGAAAGCATCAATATATCTCAAGCACCATGATGTGATAGTGCTAGTAACTGCTGGGGCTTTTGTGGAAGCCACTGTGTTTTTAGTTATAGGCAAATGAGGAAAACTCCTGCCTTGACTCCAAAGATTCTTCATTGTATTGAACATAGAGTACAAGATAGATGCAAATCATAGCACTTCTCCAAGTCTTAGTGTGAAAAATTTAAGAAGCAGCTTTTTCCAGTCCTATCAAGCAGTAAAACACACTGGTTCAGTAAAGGACTTCTACTTTAAAACACGTAAAGTTTTTTCCCTAAAGCCAATTAAACATTCATATTCACTCAGCCAGGGAATACTTGTCTGTCTTCTGTGCAAAAAGAAAACAGTGAGCTGATTATATACTCTGCCTATGGATGTTGTAGGGTAGTAATTTAGCTCAGTTCTGAATGTTAATTGAACAAAGTGCTTAAAGACACAGTAGAATGTCTCTAAAATTTTTTTTATGAGTAGCTCTATGTTCCAAGAGTCAGTGTATCCCCTGAGACATAGAACTCATCTATGAATTAATACAATTTATACTGCCTCATTTTAGAAATATTTTCTACTAAGCCCCAGGTAGTAACTGCTAGCTGGAAAAACAGGCTGACATTTTCTTCCCTACCCTCTGCCAGTTAAATGGGATGACAAACTTCTGATTTAAATTTCATTCACTTCAGGATTGTTTTATTTTATTCTCATAATCCTGCAACATTGCTCATGATTGCTACTTTTTATTGTATTGGTACATAAATCCGATATTAAATCTATCTATAGAAAATTGAGCTGTCAAAAATCTGTGTGGTAGTATAGCTTGTTGATGGAGAAAGATGCCTTCTCAGAATATGATTCAAGCCACTGGTTTTAGGCATCTATTGGAGGAGGGAATAAAGCACTCCTTGGATTTGCTGGTTTCTATCCACGCTTATGGGGTTGAGACCAGACACCTAATTACTACATTGATTCATTAATAAGCATCAAGTATGACATTTCCATCATAGTTGGGAATTTAGAGACTTGTGAAAACCTGTCAGCTAGTTAGCCTAGAAATATGAAAGAAACAATGTTTCAAGAATAATTGGTGGTGAGGAAAGAAAAATAAAGTTCTTCTTACATTTAACTTCGTTTCCCTGCTTGGTTGTCTTTCAATCCTAGAGATCTATGCAGCTGAGATGCTTCTGCCACTCACAGCTCCTGATGTGTAGACTTGCACAATAGATCATGTCTTTGCACTGAAAAAAAGTCTGTGATCCATTTCAACTAGAGGTTGGAATACCTGCATAAGTGCAACTTGTACAGGGCATCATGACAGCCGTTTCAAAAAAAAGATTACAGCTTTCAGCCCAAATAGTTCTGAGTTTGATTCCCTACTGAAAAGTCAGCAGTTTTTTCAGTAGGAATGAATCTTTTAAGTGACCATGTAGGCAGCTGTGCACGAAGTGAGAATTAGAAAAGCTTTTTTCTTCCTCTGTTTATTGTTTAAAATCGTCTATCTTTCTTTTCAGGCAAAGTCCTGTATAAGTCACTGGGACTTAAAATAGCAGTGGATTTTGGCTCATGTCCATGGAATTTGATAACTTCAAATTTCATGAAAATATTTTACTTAAGAATTTTTTATGGTTGAGCCAGATTAGAATACATATTTGATTTCATCTTGCATGCTACACAAATCCATTTTGCACTGAATAAATTTACTACAAGGTCTTTTAGTTCGCATAAGATAATAGCTTCTGTACATGCTTCAAGGCAAAAGTACCTAACATTTTTGAAGCATAGGTTAAGAAAAAAAAGTACAAGATGACATGATACATTTTACATTTTTTCTTTGCAGTCTTTAACTATTCAGCATCTATAACTCAATAGCAATTCAGAGAACTACACTGAAAGATGAATTTCCTGATGAAGTTCCGAAAAAGAGGTATTCTTACCGTGCATACCTAAGTGAAGGAGTTTTTTAAGATTTCACTGCCTGGTTGTCTGTCCATCCCTGCCCTGCTTCCATTTTTGCAGTGCTTTGTTCCATTTCTCATGCATTCGAAAGAGGGACAGAAATCACCACTTTGCCTCTCATGAGAGCATGGAGAAAAATGGTTCCTTCCTAACATTCACCCTCTCTGCCCTGAAAAAGCTTACTGGAGGACACAGGCAAACTATGTTAAAAGAAAATCAAAACCAGAAGTAAATAAAAAGCAGAAAAATTGCATTGCCATTATACACACCTCACTGTGAGCACTGTGATAGACTAGATACTCAGGTGGGCAGGAAAGTGCTATAAAATACTGACAGTACTTTGATAGAAGCATTTATGGAGATGTACTTAAAAAAAAATTCAGGCAGTTTTAATTTCTGCTTAGGCCACTACAAAGATCAGACATTAAAGGTTTTGTGGAAAAGGCACGCCTTGTCTGAAGTTACTTATGAATTAATGTAGTTCAGATATAATATGGGATTTTAGATTAATGGTTGCAAAATTTGGCAGAGCTTAGTCTTCCTCCCCCAGAAAATTATTTTTGAAGCTTCAGGCCTACTGGCTCAAGGTCGAGAATAATTTTGAAATACTTTTTCTAAAATCTTAACCTTAGAAGAATTCAGTCAGATTTCCACAACTTGAGATTTGGATCAGCACAGACTCAATATTATAGTTCTGGGCTTTATGATTATAGGCAAAAATAAAACTAAATAGTATAGGTCAGATTAAGTCAGTGAAACGCTCTGGTAACATCTAAATTTATAACTAAATTTGTCAGGGCCTGTTTTTTACCCCTGAGGCCATCTGGCACAGCCTGGCCACATTCCCTCTATTAAATGCTCTGGTGTTTTCAACAGGGTAGCACAAGCCATGCAATGAGAGCAGAGCTAAGCTGACTTTAGCTTGATTGTGAATAGGATTTTTTCTGCAGATTTTAATCACAGTAGAGCAAAAATACCAGAAATTATATTAACAAATCATCAGAATGATTCAAGTCCAGTGCCTAAGTCCAGGCTGTACCATTCCTTAATTTATAAGTCACTGATGAGCCTTGTTCTAATTTAAATCAACAGTACTACACATTTGCTCAAAGTAACATAGATTATTTTTAGCCTTTTAACCAAGTCTCGAGTTTAAATAAAGGCATAAAAATAACTTGGAAATACAGAGACTATCCTGTTTTTATTCATTTCTAATCACAAGTGGCTATCTTGATTTTGTGATGGTGCCCAATTTTATAACTCCGTGTTTGTATGCTTCCTTCCCCAGCCTGCTGTTTATGGTGCTTCTGTAGCAAATGCTTCTCTCTTCCTACTACATATTCAATTCTGGTGCACCTTGGTCTCCCTAGAAAAAAATAAAGTAAGTGCCTATGGCCCCACTGCAGTCTACCAAGACAGCTTAAGACCTGAAGGAGAGAATTTAGCTGACTAAACTTAAGCACTGAGTTTATGTAAAAACACTCCTCACTTGAGACCTTTCAAAGGCACCAACCTCTTTTCATTAGGATACAGTAACTTTAGGCTTTTACTTTGACAGGACACTTGACAAGACTCCTAAAATTCAGAGAGGACTTTGATGAATTCACTCCTTATCCATGGCGTCTACTTAAAATATTCTACTTGTTTGATTTTGATCGTTTTATTTTCTTGATGCTGCCACAAAAGTGCAAGTGAGAAAAACTGGGACTTCTATGACAGAAGCCTGCAATATTTGGTACAACTTACAGGGAATATGACCTAAGACTAGAATGTCTTCTTTTTTTATCATTTTTTTCAATAGCAGGAAGAATTATCTCTGCATTTAAGATTATGATTTCAGAAGGAAGGTTAGGCGTATGTCAAAAGTAAAACAATATTATTTCCTCAGCAAGGACAAAATCCACTTTGCTTGAATATAAGTCAAGGTTAAAGCTATAGGAAAAATAAAGGTAGATATCCCAGAAAAATCTTAATGTTTTGTTATGTTCATCTTATATTGGAAGCGTGTTCCTCCATACAAAAGCTGTTCCCAAGCGTACAGAGCATTACATCAAAGGATAGGTGTCAAGTCAATCTATGAACGAGTAAGTGAACGGGTCATGGAAGCTTTATTAAAAGATAAGAAAACCCTATGGCAAGTTTTCTGAAACCAAGTGTCAATAGTCAGGCTTCTTAGCTGCGTCTAAAGCTCTTCACAGTTGATCTACCATCATACTTAAATGCACACCTAACATCACCTTGCGCATACACTGGGGCTACTTATTCTCAGTGTTCTCAGAGCCAAGTGTGTGTGTTTAACTATGTTCCTGGATCTGAAATAGGGTATTTAGTGTTTTTCCAGAGCTAAACTCCCAGGCCTTGAAAGAACACAACCATGGAACTACAATTTTTCAAACATATAGAAGGAAGATCAAAGTTCAATTCCAACAGCAGTTATCTTCAATTATTACTTCTTTTCTATGGTGAAGACTGTAGAAATTGCCTGTGTGCCCAACACTTTTCAAAACAGACTTAGAGGCCAAATTTTGGACATACACTTTTCAAATGTTACTCCACATTACTGTCTAATAAGGGGGAGAATATATCATAATGAGAGCAGAAATCAAAATGACTCTACAAATATTACTGAATGAATATTCACTTAGAATTTTAGATTAATGCTGAAGATAAACTGATTCTGTTTGACTTAGTATTTTTTAACTCATAGATTCAAAATATCAGATTGTGAAAACTCTTAACATTACAGATAACACAACTATAGGCTTCTTATAAAATCACAAAGTTGCAATATTGTGAATGAAATAACTACTTCCATTAAGAAAATAATTTATTTTCCATAGTCACAACATGTAGTCTAGTATCAGTTACTGTACATATATTTTCTTGCAATACTCTGACTGTCTATGAACACTGGATCCACAGATGCCACTTTTGCTGCTATAAAGGAGTGAATACAGTGTAAAACTGCCGTCAAATCCTGAAATTCAAGTTCCTGAAAGAAGTAAGAAAAAAAAAAAGGAAGAGAAAAGGTGAATTCAATTCAGGTTTATAAACATTTTACATGAATACAGAGCAGACTAGTTAGAAAACAATAATGGCCTTAACATGAAAATTGAATCTTTACAGGAAATTGTAAAGTTAAAATTGTTAAGAATAAAAACTGTATATCCATACCTTGTTCACTGGCAGTGCTGCTCTGTCAACTGTCAGAGTTTTCACTCTGTGCTACTTTACTGTTTACACTGTACTCAGCTTTGACAATGAAAACAGTCAATGTGCAAGAACATTCAAATATTTCAACATAGAATAATTAAGGTTGGAAAAGATCTTGAAGATCACTGAGTCCAACCATGAACCCAGCACTGCCAAGTCTACCACTAAACCATGCCACTAAGTGCTGCATCTACACTTGACAAACCTCCAGGGATGCTGGCTCAACCACTTCCCTGGGCAGTTGTTCCAATGCTTGACAACCCGTTTGGTGAAGAATTTTTTCCTAATATCCAATCTAAACCTCCCCTGGCACAAGCTGAGGCCTTTTCCTTTCATCCTATCACTTGTAACTTATTTCAGGCAGTTGTAGAGAGTGGTAAGACCTTCCCTGAGACTCCTTTTCTCCAGGCTAAAAAACCCCAGCTACTTCAGCCACTCCTCAAATGACATGCCTGTCCGATCCATCACCAGCTCTGTTGCCCTCCTTGAAGGGAAGGGCCCAGAATTGGACACAGGACTTGAGGTGTGGCCTCACCAATGTCAAGTACATGGGGACAATCACTGCCCTGGTCCTTCTGGCCACACTGTTGCTGATACAGGCCAGGATGCCATTGGCCTTCTTGGCCACCTGGGCACACACTGGTGCATGTTCAGCTGCTGTCACCAGCATCCCCAGGGCCTTTCCCACCAGGCAGCTTTTCAGCCACTCTGCCCTCAGTCTGTAGCACTGCAGGGGGTTGTTGTGACCCAAGGGCAGGACCTGGCACTTGGTCTTGTTGAACATTATTAAAGTATTTGACAAGTTAAGGCTGTTTGAGGATGATGTGGTATCAAGTTAGTGGAGGGTAAGGTGAGGAGATCACATCTTTTGTCAGCCTCTGAAGGAGACATGAGAGGCCAGAGGGATGGTGGAAGATAAGGTGAAGTCACACCACATCCTAAGGATAGAAATAAACATGGCTGGGTATGAAATTCCTACACCCTAATTCACAAAAAAAGGCAGCATTATTCCTAAACAGTTCTCAGATTGGCTTGACTTTTCACAACATATTTCATCTTCTGTGCACAAGTTAACTTTCTTTCTCCCCCATGAACCCAGACAGTAATAGAGTGATAGTCTGACACAATGACAACAAACATAATGTAAAAAGCATGTTCAATTTAAGTGATACTACTATGTGTAAAGTCTGCATACAGTAAATATATTGTGGGGACACTTGAGACAGCTTTTGGTTACAGGAGAAGACTGTTTTCAAAAACCTGTTGGCTAACCACCTGTTTATTGAGGCACATCCACGTGCTTGTTTTTAGGCAAAAGGCAAAGCACTGGACTTCTGCTTTTTCTGTAACAAAACTTTATAGTATGACCTAAACAAAATTGGCCCAAACAGAATATTTGGAATTCAAACTTACTGTTCCAGAAAAGTTCACCATCATACCATTTTGCTATCCACGACCATGTATTTACTAGGCACAAGTGGTCCTACTACTACTAAATTGTTCAGTAGTATTGGTGGGGCATGATTTTGTGACCCTATTTGGGTCACAACTGGGAAATTTTTGGGAGTGGAGGGACCTGCAGGCACAGCTTCTGCAAGGAGAGGCTGCCAGCAGGTTCCAGCCAGGTCCAACTAATGCACCACAGGGCACAGCTGAGCCTCACAGCAAGGCAGGGAGGCATCAGGGTAAACATATGTCAGAAAGGGCAGGAAATTCCCCCAAAAGCTAACAAGGCCAGTGTAGTCAGAGGTGTTCCATGGCAGAGCAGGTAACACCCCTGAAGGGACTGAAACTGATGGTGAAGCCATAGTGGAGCAGAGGAAAGTGCGAGTGTGTTTAAGCCCATGTTATCTTTGTCCTAAGTTTTGGGGGCAAAAAGCTCCTGCTTTCTCCATTTTAACTGACATTTGAGGAGCAAGTATGGGAGGAGGTTTCTTAAAAGACATTTTATTGACAGCAGATGTTAAATTTAAAGATTAATATAAATGAATATAAACACTTCTAGGAAAAAAAACCCTACAATGCCACTATTTAACTCTCCTTATAAGTTTTATAAAACTAAAATGATGTACACAGCCATGATTATTAATGAAATTTGAAATACGTAACAATACAGGCCTCAATACGTAAGTTCTCAGCTCGATCAAATAGTATACATCTACTGAAATTCCATCTTCAAAAACAAGAAATTAAAAAATATGACCATTCACATTAGTCTTAGATTTGCTCCCAAATTAACTGAAATCACCCAACAATTTCACCTTAGGTTCTGACATTCAACACACTGACCAAACACAGCTAAACAAACTGAGAGAAAGGAGCCCTTCACAGAGTTTCCATTTCTCTATTCTAGCATTATGCACTTCCAATCTATAAATGTTTATGGAGATAAGCAAACAGAGGTAACCTCACACAGACTGTAGACAGGATTTCAGACTGCTTTAACAACATTATTTGGAGAGCTTTGGGTTTAGAAAAGGGCAAAGACAGGAATGTCTCATCACTGTTAATCAGTCTTTCCCAATGTCCCTACTGCAGAGTCCTCCATGTTTCCATCACATTTCAGAGCATGGATCAAACTGTAGTAACCCCTCCTCTGCATCTGAGAGAAGTTGTCTAATCTGTTGTGGATAACCTTCCAAATACTAACCAGCTTTTGTTTCTGTAAGATATAATCGACATAGAGTTGGAAGGCTAGCAGTAACACTAAACCTATGTTTTATGTGATGACAATACTGTATTTTCTCCAGTTAATACTACAAGTCCCCTATTTTGGGATTATTTTCAAGAGAGATGCCAATTTTGAAAGTTGTTACAGAGCTGAAAAGCAAAATGTGTGGCATATGAGCACTCCTCATGCAGTTTACCAGCTGGTCCACTCCTCTTGTCTCTCACATCTTCACTATTTTATGTTAGGTTTGTGCAGGGATGAGCAATCATCTGGGATCATAAAACAGGAGCAGAGCTCTGGAGATGTCTTGCAGGACTTGGTTAGATGTGGTCAACTATGGTGGTATCAGAGAGGTGAGGCTCACCTGAGGCCTCGTGCACCAGAAGCTTCCAGAAATGCAGCTTATCACAGTAGTATTTGATCCAGAAGACCACTAATGGGGTAAGGCTGCGGAGCTTTGTGTTTGTCGGATGTTTGATGCCTGTGCTGGCTGCCTTTGCAATCCTGCAGCCAGCTAATCAGGCGTACATGATGAGGAATAGTCGCACACATCTAAGAAGAAGCTGGGGTAGGCATTTGCTTGGATGTAGATTACAACAGGGAAGGGGGAAGAGGACTGGGGGTTAGTTTGAAAACACGGATTTAGTAAAAGATAGAGATGGCTTTCTGACTTGGGAAAATGTAGATGTTGCATAGTCTGAAGACTGGCACACAATATGTCACTTTGCTATCTCAAATACAGTTTTATAGGTGGAAATTTAGCCTGTTCAGCTTTGGAATGTAATGTGAATTCTTCCTAGAAATAACACCAATGACACTTTAAAACAAATACATTGCTCTGATAGTTTATTTTTTTTTAAAGTAACATTTGTCTCTCTACTCAGGTAGATGAATAACTGATCATTTTTATTTGCACTACACCATCTAACAGCACCCTTATGTTTGCTTTCCTTATCTGACTTTGCTCCTTTTTTCTTTAATTGAGATTGTCAGTTTTTAAGAAGAATCTGTGCATGTCTAATATTTCTATAACCAAAGCTATTCTAGCTCACTGTATCTACTGTAATAAGTAGATTAAGTACAACAAAGGCACCAGGAGGAAGACACTGAGAGAAGAACACAAAAGATTGGATTAAAGCAGTGGGAAGACAAGACTGCAAAACTTCCTGCTGGTACTGAAAATATAAAAAATGAGCACACTGCACTGACCTCCTTCACTGTATGTGCACAGCCAAGGAAGAAAAAGATATGTTCTTGTTTCATCCACCCACCCAGGAGAGTTGGATTTATTACATATCATAAAGAGCTTGACAGGCCTGTTGCATTATTACCATGCACGCAATTTTATTGATAACTTCTGAGAGCTGTTGAATCACTATTTGAACAAGACATGAGCCTGTATCACATAAAAAGCAAATAAAGGAGATGCTGACAGTTATTATTATTGTGCCCTGTGCATTTCATGACTTCTTTAAGGACGCTGGTAAGCCTCAGTGTATATTATTTGTTGACAAGAGTACAACTATTACCACTGTATTGCTCAAGATATGTTTTCCAATCAGACTGACAATTTTTTGGTTGTTGTGGTGTGTTTTGTTTTGGTTTGGTTTTGTTTTGTTTTTTGGGGTGGGGGGGTTGGTTTTGTTTTTTTTTTTTTTTTTCAGGTTAAAAACCCAAATGAAGATGTCCAGGTTTTAGCTCCAGACAACATCAAAGTCAAAATGGAAACCAAAATTCTAAGTTTGGTTCTATATCTCAGCAAGTGTAACAGGGCTCGGTTACCATATAATGGATGAGAAGAATATGCAGGGCTCTTAAGTTATCGTCTTGCAACAGCCAAGAACAGCAACATCTAGCTGAAGCTTCAGTATGGCTCACAATACTCTATTGACCACAGTGGTTTCTTATCTTTCTTCAATAAATATTTGAGACAAAGTAAGATTAAAAGGGAAATGCTCAATTAAAATATACTTGGGAAAAAAGTCTTATCTTCCAGATATATAGCTACAGTTTAGCTAAGGGAAATAAAGCATCAACACAAACCTGAAAGTATTAATCTTATTTTTTTCTTTTTTTTAGACCAACCTCGAAAATTTGGGTAAAGAATATCTACTAATATTAACATTACTTGTAATTTGTCAATACTAAAGGCAGGGTAAGTTCAAGGAAGTATTGAAGCGGGAAGCTATAAGAAGTTGTAGGGAATACGAAGAACCTGAAGGAGAAACAACAGACAGGAATCTTGGCCTTATTATCTCCTTTCAACAGAAAACTTCTTGAATGAGGAATGTATTGTTCACCTAAAACTGACGTGCACAGGAAGAACTACTTGGCTTAAAATTTAGAAGCCAAAATAGGAGAAGAAACACCACACCTAGCTAGTAAACAAGACACAAAAGTAGAATTCCTAAATGTGATTTTTTTTTACCCCCAAGAATTCTTAAAATATAAAATTAGACATAGTCTGGAAAATTCTTTTGCAACCTTAGCTCTCTGTTTTCTGCCAAGGGAACATGTGTCATCTGCATCAAGCTTTCTTTTGTGCATAGTGGCTCATTTACTCAGGAAAAATGAAACTTCTATTATTTGATAACATTTTTGTTTCTCCTTGTTGGCTGCATTTCACTGTATAGCACCATCTGGCCTCCAAAATGTCTTTCAGTGCAATAAGCAGAAGCAAATACTGGACTGTATTATGGGTATTAGTGTTGGGCAGTTTCCAGCCAGCCTGTAACTCTCAAGTCTAAGAAATCATAGCATTTAGGTGGTGGGCATACACTTGATTACATATACCAGTTATCTGAAGTGGAGAGGCTGCACAGCTGTGTCCCAGTCCCATTTAATGTGGAATCTTAGTGGGTACATTGCACTTTGTGGAGGCAGTTGTAAAAGGTGTAATCAAGTGAAATGCTGAAAAATCCTCAGCTACTTAGTATCAGCCTTTCCTCTGACCTTTAAAGAGCTTTTTCTAGGATCTTCCAACGTTTTCAACACTTATGTACATTTAGGTACAAAGATATTAAGAATTCTGTATGAACCAATCACATATCAACACCATCTGATACTTTCAAGGTATTTGATTCATAAACATTCATGTGAATTTTGCCAATTACAAGATGTTTTCATTAGACCTACGTAAAAAATAATTTTTAATGTTTTAACATATTTGTCTCCTCAACAAAATTTGCTGCAAAATCATCATAAGGACTCATCATAACGATTATCTAATGATTTAATGCAGAGATACACAATATAGTTTTTGCATTAGTACAATCTTCCTGTCTGACCTGAAACAAGTTATGTAAGCTCTCTGCAACAGATGATCACATATAAAATGAAGACAGTAGTACTTTTCTGTCTCCAAGGACTACAGTGAGAAATGAAGTGGAAATGGCCTGCTACTAGACAAATTATTATGCATTGTACCTTTTGTAACAGATATTATAATATCTTTTACAGTAGAGCCAAGAGGCAGCTCAGGTTAAGCTTTCTGATGAAATCCTGAATAATTTACTAATACAGATGTATAAAGATAGATTGCATGTGTTGTAACTTTATGACAAATAAGGAAGGTCATGGAATTCCTCCTTACAATTTTTTTTAAATATTAGAAGGATAGGTAAAATATATCTTTTGTGTATGGTAACTATAGAAAAATATCACTTTATAAGTGACTTTAACCTATACAACTTCATCTAAGAATATTTGAAAACTTTCATAGGTCTTCAGATACCTTTCTGTTGTTTTCACTGTTTGTCCACCAAAACCCACCTGAACCACACTCTTATCTTCCTCTTCTATGTCATATCGCACCAAAGTTCTCCTCATTATTTTTAAAACAACATAACTGAAAAATCGTCTATTTATTTTTTACTTGGACAGCAAGCTTGGGATCAAAGGGCAGAATCAGCGCAGATTACGGCATTACAGCCAGACCTCCAGAAGACTACAACCCTGAATGAGAAACTGCTAAAGTCCAGTTTGGAATCTGAACTCTAAGTTGCAAAATTTTATTTGATAAATGCTAGAGAAAAAACAAAAATGAGACACCACGAATATCTCGTCTATAGCAGTGACTGGATGGCTCCATAATTCCAGATCCTGCAAAGCATCAAATGCTCTTAATTCACAGTAGAACCAGTAACTTTCAGCAACTGCTTGGCCTTTTGCAAGAATATTCCCTTTTTTAAGCTAATAAATGTTACACATTTTTTTTTTAGTGAACCATAAACATATATGTGTTAAAAAACTTAAGTCCACTTATATAGCAGCTTAAAAATGTACTTGACATTTATATAGTTTTATTTTTACTTTATTTATTTAAAATGTAGTTTTTAGACGTTATATCTACTACAGGTTGACAGAATAACTTCACAGAAATTATCTTTCTGAAAGAGTAAAATACCATCATAACACAACTTAATAGCAGGCTTGTAGAAATAGTGTAATAAATCTACGGGTATTACATTGCTTCTGTTTAATGTGAAGTTTCTAAAGAATAGGCAAAAAAAGATGAACTGTGACGTGCTCACCATATGTATGTCCAGTAGAAAATGGGATTTCTAATGTCTTGACAGTAATTTTGTTTCATGTTTAACTAAATTGAAAAAGATGTTGCTTACCTTTGTCTCAATTTGTTTGGTGTCTAGATTTTGAAAAAGCAGCTTTACTCTTGTTTTCCCATCATCTGATGAGCCTTTGAGCTGAGAGAATTTAAACCTCCACAGAACATTCTAAAGAAAAAGAAATTTGATTAAGGACTCTGTTACATGTTTTTACCTAGAACTATAGAATGACAATCAATGTTTGTCTAAAATAAAGCACTTAGGCAGTAATTCGGTGCATGATAACAGGCTCTTTGCAGAGCAATTAAAATTAACATTTTTGTACCCTTTGTGAAAGCAAAAGATGCAATATTAATATTCACTAATTAAACTATTTAGAAATTCTCTAAAATATAAATGTTTCAATTGCCTACATAACATAAAGATGGCAAAAGCTTAACTCCATAAAGATCCATGAGGATATTTGTATCAGTTTCAGTATGAACAAAATTCCATGCCATAGCTTGATCTTTCATATTTCAGCTGGCTCATTTGCATAATGTAGATAATTGTGACTTACACAGATATTGCAAAGCTGAACTTACTGATGTGTGAAATGTGGTTTGAAGTTCTCAAATAAGATACAGAAATGCAAAAATATTATTATTGAATATAGTCTCAGAAACCACAAAAATGCATTCTTGTATTGGTTTTGCTTGGCCTAGGTTTTGGTAGCAGGGGGGCCACAGAGGTGGCTCCTGTGAGAAGCTCCTGGAAGCTTCCACCATGTCCAGCAGAGCTAATCCCCGATGACTCTGAAGATGGACATGCTGGTGGCCAAAACTGGGCCACTGAGAGAGGCTGGTAACGCCTCTGGGATGACATATTTAAGAAGAAAATCAAAACAAATTCACACAGTTTTTCTTGTAGTCAGAGAAGAGGAGGAGGTGAGAACATGTGAGGGAAAACAACATGGCGACACCAAGGTCATTGCAGAAGTAGGAGGAGGAGGTGCTCTGGGTGCCGGAGCCGAGATTCCTCTGCAGGCTGTGGTGAAGACCATGGTGAAGCAGCTGTGCCCCTGCAGCCCATGGGGATCCACGGGGGATGCAGAGATCCACCCGCAGCCCGTGGGGGAGGTGCCTGTGCCGGAGCAGGTGGATGCCTGGAGGAGGCTGTGTTCCAGTGGAAGAGCCGGTGGAGAGAGAGCCCCTGCTTCCAGGCTGGAGCAGCCTGTCCTTGGAGGACTGCACCCCGTGGAAAGAGAAACCCATGGCACAGCAGCTCTGGGAGGGCTGTGTGCCCGTGGGAGGGACTCACACTGCAGCAGGTGCGGTGTGGCTGCTGCTCGTGAGAGTGGGCCCACGCTGGGGAAGTTCGCAGAGAACTGTCAGGAGGGACCCCATGGCCTCACAGGGGAAAGCTCCTCTCCCGGAACAGCAGAAGGAAATCTCGGTGATGGACTGACCAAACCCCCATGCCCTGTCTCCCTGCGCTGCCAGTGGGAAGGAGGGAAGGGCTGGGGGAAAAAGGTGTTTAAGGGCTTATTTTAAGGGCTTATTCTCATTATCCTACTCTGATTCTGTTAGCAATAAATTCACTTTGTAATTTTAAATTAAGCCTGTTTTGCCCTTGAAGTGTTTTCTCCCAGTCCTTATCTCAACTCATGAAGCCTTCCTTAATTTTTTTTTCTTTCTCTGCTCTGCCCAGCTGTGGCAGGGGAAGGTGAGCAAGTGACTCTCGTGAGTGCCTGGTGTTGGGCCCGTGTCAAACCACAACAGTTCTACATTACATAATGGTTTGTAAAATATATAAGAATTCTAAGCTTCCTGGTCTCCCACAGGTTTATGCATGGCATCTTACTAGTGTTGGCAAATTCTAGATTGACAGATATGCTTTAATATTTATGTAGATACTTTGTAAAAACAAAAATTGGGCAATTATTTTTGAAATCAAGATAATTTTCTGTATTTATCTGAATGTTTTCTATTGATCACCTGAAAATGTGTAATTAAAAAAATCCACAAGGTAACAGCTTGCACCTGGACTTCCTGCTGATGTTTCCTTTAATGCCTACAATCTTAATGAAAATTCTCTGCACATGTTGAAATGTGGTTCAGTCCCCAGACACTGCTGAGGAAACTCAGTTTAAATATTTGGAAGGTTATTTCAAAAGCACACATGGAAAAAAGTTTGCTGTGTTCCATTTTCCAACACGCTTCTCCTCAAAATATTTTTTTTAAGTGGACCAGTGCTACCAGTGGTATTCAGAACCCTACTCATAGTTCAATGTTCTATAAATAAAAAACTATCTCCTGGTTCCCTGCAGACATAAATGTCACGAACTTCTTAGAGAGTTATAATGGATGAAGAAAACCTGAACTATGCTACAGCACTGTGATGGTGCTTAAACTTTACATTCACAAACAGATTTTAACTGGCTCCAGAGGACCTAATTAGACCACCTGAAAAGTGTTCAAAGCTTAAATGAGTTTGGCTCTAAACAGGATAGATGAATGTTTGCTATGTAATATAATTCCTAAGGTGGAGATGAATTAAGAACTTAGGAACAATTTAGTAATGATAAGCATTGCTGGAGTCATCATCTCTCTCAACAGTTGACACCAAGTGGGAAAGCTGAGAAGTAGATAGCACTGAAAGGTAAAAGAAAATGCACTTTGGGATCCCTTAATATTGGTGGAGTGGCTGGAGGCACAGGATGGGGAACATGAACCAACCAAGCCGACAAGATAAAAAAGAATCTCTACAATGAGAAATAAAGCAGATGCAGGCTACAGAAGTATCTCAGTGATGGGCCCAGAAAGGTAAAAGTTGAATGAGTTAAGCCCATCAACAGCCTGGAATAGAACATGCAGGAAAAGAAAGTGTTCTAGACAAGTTCTCTAAAAGACATCTTTCTTGTGCTGGAGAGACAAGTGAGAATATGGGAGAGAAACAACCCTGCAGAAACCATAGTCAGTGAAGAATGGGGAGGAGGTGCTGTTCCTGAAGGACGGCACCTGGCAGGAAGGACCCTGGCCGGAGCAGTTCATGAAGAGCTGCAGCCCATTGGAAGGACTCATGTTGGATTCTGGAGGACTGTGTCCTGTGGGAGGGACTCCACACTGGAGCAGTACAAGAGTGTGAGCTCTCCTCCTGAGGAGGAAGGAGCGGCAGAGACAGTGTGTGGTGAACTGACCACAGCCCCCATTCCCAATGCGCCTGTGCTGCTGGAGAGGAGGAGATAAAGAAAATTGGAAAGCAGAGATGCGTGGGGGGAAGGTGTTTTAAGATCTGATTTTTATTTCTCATTAGCATACTCTCATTTGATTGGATTGGCAATAAATTAAACTAATTTGCCCAAGTGGAGTCTGTTTTGCCCATGATGGTCACTGCTGAGCGATCTCCTCCTGCCTTTAACTTGACCCACAAGCCTTTTGTTGTATTTCCTCTCATTTGCCCAGCTCAGGAGGAAGCCAGGGTCAACCCCCCACACTCTGAAACAAAAGTTCTTGTGCTTTTTATTTCAGAATTTGTAATAAGAAGGCCCTTTAAAAACTGTTTTTCAAAGTGTAAAAAAGAATGTTTTTCAATGAATACATGAGCTGGTTGCCCAAAATTTGAGATCAAGATTTCGAGTCATAGAGCAGATGGAGGACTGGCCTTTATTTTAATAATCCTCTTTGAACACCTGCTGGGGTGTAAGAGCATTCTTTGCATCAACAGAAGACTTTAATTTTTTCATTAACTCCAAGAAAAAATAGATTTTTCAGTAAAATTGCTATGTCCCTAATGAACTGTTAATTGCTTGGCCACTTAAAGAATCTTTTTTGCATTGGTAGGAAATATTCTGAAATAGCTATGCATATGGGAAAACACAGTAAACTTCAGGTGACAATTATGGGAAGTAAGATGAACTGCAGAAGTCACCCATTACTGCCTCACTCAGGCTTGAGGATGCAGAGAACATCTCCATCTCTCACATAGCTGAAGAATAAATGTACATGAGCTCTCCAGAATTTTTACTGTTTAGTAATGGAATAAGTCTATTTGCTGGTATTCTGTGTTTCTCCTCAGGTAAGCAACAAAGATTCATCTAAATCCTCCTCATCATCAATACTGAACGTAGGCACTGTGACACAAGATCCTATTAATAGAGTAAGTTTATAATTTTAAAGGTAGGAGTACATGCAGTAAGAAACCCTTTCTATAGGCTGGAGAGATTACTTCCTACAGTTAATTTGTAGTTACATGCAAATTATGCAAGAAGCAGGATTCCAGAATGCAGTATCACCTCAGGCAGAGAAGGGTATACAAAAATATTTCCTGAAATTTTATACTGATTTGTGGGATAGCACACTTAATTTAATTAGTCTAAATTTTCATGCAATCTTGGTTATTATATCTCTGCACAAAGATTTCAATAAATTTGAAATTTTGGGGCATTTTGGCCTCAAACCCACAAAATGCCAACATGCAAAAACTAGATCTTGCATCAGTATTTCAAAATGCAGTGTGTTCCCTCTTCACTTAGAATGAGAGTGAATTTTTAAAATATATTTGAGAAGACAGACCTTCTACTGCACAGTTCCATTAAAGCAGAAACATTTTTTGTATATATGTTTGCTTCTATTGTCAAAAAAATGTTAAAATTCACTTAGAATAATATACATTAAAGTACCACTAAATTATGTAGAAAATAATAGCATTATAGCCAGGGCTTGGAAGTTGGCATGTATCATTATCTATTCCCTGTAGGCACTTTCTGTATAGATACTCTTTTGCAAGATATGTCCATGTAATCTTTTAGATTCTGACTTTGAAAAACATTTGCCCTTATTCTGTTTATTTTAGACATGACCTAAATTTCTTATGATGGAAGAATAATTAATCCTATTTTAGATCTGTAGCTTCAAAAAAAATAGAATCAGGTGACATTTCATTTTTTTCATGACTTGTAATCTTTTACAAATCTTGAAGTTTTTTCATTATAACAAACCAAGTTCTCTGCTAAATATAACTCTCCTTTGCTTTTATTACTTGAAAAGGAAGTTACTTTTTAATATCTTCCTCCAAAATGTATCTTTACATGATATACCCTCCAAAATGTATCTTTACATGATATACAACTGTAATTGCCCCTTTCAAGTCCCAAACTGACTACATTTCAGTACGGCTAAATAAATAAGTAGTACAGTATATTGGAGGAATTAATACTGGACATAAACATAAATGCAATAAATGATAACTTCAATAACTGTAAAACAATACAGAGTTATGTTTTTCTTTTCTTTTACTCTTACCTTTGTTTTACTGTCAAAACAGGTAAATCCTAGAGCAAAGTCGACTGTGAAACACAGGGTATCCCCTTGCCAACTGCACATATATGTTTTAGACTGAAAAAAAAAGGTATGATTTTTGAGAGGACAAATCACTGTAAATAATCTTATTAAAATAATATTTTATGCAAGTGTTTTTGGGTTGGAAGACACTCAACTGACAGCACTGGTACTGCTTTATTTTACTATGTTTGAAAATGGTCAAAAACTTCTGACTGTAAATCAGTATCACAGTTATGTGATATATGTCAACTAGACATTAACTGGAGGTCTTTTATATTTCAAGTCACTCTTCTACAAAATAAATACACTCGTGAAAACCAACCCTTACAAAACACAACACAGAACAAACAAAACCAAACCTGACTACTCCAAACTTTCAGGAGACTGCTTAGACCTGAGCTATAAATGACTTCTGATATCACTTCCAGCAAATGTGCAGCCAACAGTGCCTAAATGTTCTGTCATTGCAATCTAATTATGAAAAAGCATTCTGTCTGCTTGACCTCTCCATCTGATTTAAACTTTGTAGAGAATCTTTCTGTTTTACAACATTTTTTAATTTGGGTCTGGTGACATGCCAGCACAGCGCTATGTTAATGTTAATTAATGTAATTTAACAGTAAGACCTAATAGCTATCACATCTTAGTTAGCACTGATACTTGCTAGACACTGCTATCTATATATCAATTCCATGATAACCTTTCAGGTTAGAAAGGGAAAAAGTCTATTTTATTAACAAAACGCAGCAGTTCTGTTTAAACTTCCGAATAAGATTTACAGTAAAAAAGTCAATTAACTCTTTCCAGGCATTTTTAAGACTCACTAACTTAGGTATATGACAGGTACTGAAAAGACATGAACGAGATTTGCTGTAATATGAAACAGCCCCATGACATTCATAATTGATAAACAGTTAATAGCATAAAGCTATTAAAAAGCCTTCAGAACGAGTAGAGATCAGATCCTGTCTCCAGACTTTCCTTGCCACACCTTACCAGCCATTTATAAGATTATACCCTTGTGCCTTAAGAAATTTTGAATTTTTTGTTTTTTTCCAAGGAACCATTGCTTCACTCTCATTGATACATCATAAACCTCAATGTTGCCTCATGCTTAGACATTTGTTTACACAAAAGGTTTGTATCTGGATAGTTTCTTTTAATTAAAAAAAACAACTTTTAAACACAAGAATGCTGGAGAGGAGACTGAAAGCATTAATAAACTTGCTTAAGATGAAAAATGCTATTTTAATTTTTTTTAAAGATTTTTTGTATAATCTAAAACTTCAGCATGATTGTAAAGGTTTTCTCACTCCAGTATTAATAAAAATAGTTATACTAAAACAAGCATTTCTGAGTTACAGTTATGACATTTTAAAAAGGATTTTTAAAGGGCTAGGAGTGATATCAATTCATAAATGCAAATTAGTATTATAATCCTCTCCACAATAATGGAGATGTATAATATTTCTGAATAAATTAACTTGCTCATTGGTGTTCAAAGATCATATTATTTGGCATTTAAAAAGATTGCAGTGATTGATTTTCAATTAGAATGACATTTAGATATCCTTACATTTCATTCAGTAATTTAAAGGTGGCATTAAGCACCAGTCATAACTTATTCTCCATTATTTTCCAATTAAAAAGGTTATACTAGTTGAGCTCTGACTCAGCAAAGTAATTTTTAAAATTAGATTCCCCTAATGGGTAAGCATCTAATTGCTCAGCCACAAATGGTGAATACTAAAATGAACTATGCACAAATAATTAGCTTGGAGTACTTTACAAATATTCAATATTAGGAAATAATGGAACCAGTTTGGAAATTATTCACTAATACTAGAGACAAACATAATATGCTTCATTTTCAGTTATTTCAAATAGATATGTGTTTTGTACTTACAAAACACGCTCACAGGGTTTTCTTTACAACAGAATTAGTTTGTATTTTGCCATATAAATTTAAAAGCCTGCTCATGGCATCTCCTCAGTTACTTTGAACAGGTTCGCAGAAAGCTCTATGGTAAAGGACCCCCATCTCTACTCATTAACACTAGGACAGAGCCTTATTCCTTTTCATTTTTGCCTTTGGAAGAAGCTTCCCATACACTTGCAGTTGTGATCACCCTTGGCAATCTACAACAATTGTTTACATGGAAACTTTACATCAGAAGTCTAGGTTCAGCTTTCTCTAAGTGAATTTTGGAAAAAAAAAGCCAAAAATCCCCAAAAAACCAAAAAAACCCCACTGCATATTAGCCAGCTTGCTAAGTCACAGTTTAAACAACAGAGAGAATAGGCCTCATACTGCAGTAACCAAGAAATTGTAGTATATGACCTAGATCAATCATCTGATGTTTTCTGAGCAATGTAATGATCCATAGAATCTTATATTTGTAATAAAAGACAATTACAGAACTTTTACCTGTGGAATTGTCCAGGTATCAGCATCTCAAAGCATATACTTCTAACTCAAGAAAAGATCATTAGGCTGATAATATCACTGTTCAAATAGCAAAAGAACAGTATTTCTGACTCCTTTATGACAGAGTACCTCAGACAGCCCTTTTGTCGCTGATCAGAAGCATGACACTTTTCTGTCTCTGGCACTGACATCTGTCCTCCAAGACCCCGAGAGGGCTTAATAGTTACAATGACTACACATATACACTCACTCTCTTTCCCATAGACAGAGATTTCCCAGAAATAATTCAGCTTTGAACGATATTTGTTGGTCAAGAAACAACTGGACATAGCACTTAGGGCCATGGTCTAGTTAACAGGGTGGTGGACTTGATGATTTCACAGGTCTTTTCCATCAGTTTTTATAAAAGGGCAAGGACAAGGGGCAGTTTGCTTCAGTACTCTAAAACAAAGATTGATGTAGGATTCTGTATAACAAATATGATCAATGACAGGCCAATTAATTCCAAACCCAGCTTTTATGATTATGAATTACCATGACTCTTTCTCTCAGGGGAGGGAATGTGTCTGTAAACAGATCAGCTAACACAACAAGAAGGGCTTTGAACCTGGTTAATGGGTGTTAGGTATCCAAGACAAGAGGTAAGTGCTAAAACTGGAAAATGAATGCATGGGAAAAGACAACAATGGGGACTTTCTTATTTCCACTCAGAGAAGAGAGCACAAATATACCTCAGATATCTGTGAGAGACAAAGCCTGAGGGGCAAACAGAAAGAGGGACCACTTCATGTGTAGTCCCTGGCCTGTGATGAGGCTGAAGCACAAAGACTGGGTGGGTAGCAAGCACCACTGCAGCTCAGACACAGATGTCTGGGGAAGGAACGGCAAGGATAAGGATGAACCCTCCTCTTCTTCAGTTTCCTGCTGTGTGTAGGGGTCCTTGTCCACATTAAGCTGTAGTACAATGGCAGAAGGAAGCGTGCAGACCCCCCCAGATCAGAGAGAGACCTTCTGGTTTCTCCACACACGTGCGTCTCCCGTGTAGGCTAAAGCTACAGTTGGTTTCTACAACTGGTAAGTACAATTGGTTTCTTCTGGGACTGGGCAGTCCAAATGCTTCTAAATAAATCATGATATGCACTGGACCTTTTGCAATAGACTTTTGTTGTTATTGGAATATGAGTTTATTGCAATGCTTTAGCTGGAAGGCTTAAATTTGCCCAAGTTCTGCCACAGGCATCCAATGTAGTACCTCTGGATTCTTTTTTGAAGACATAGAGTCCTTAATGTTACTCTGATGTGGGACTGTATTCTGTCTAAGAAATAGGGGTTCAATTTGCTTTTGTTTTGCAGTAAAATTCTTTAAAATCAAGACTAATAACAATAACTGTCAGTTGAAATAGCACATTCTGAGATCATCAACAAAGATTCTTAGTAAAAAGTACCATTTAACATAATTTTTTAAGAATCAAGGCACCAACCTTTTCAGTCAGTACTCTTTTTCCTAAGTTTTCATGGCAAATAGGTTTTCTAAGGATCAAGTGAGACTCAGTGATGTTGCTCATCTAAGTGCAATACAGAAAAATGACAGTGTACATTCGTTTCAAATGATATTACTTTTACAACACTCATGCTGTTGTTCCTAAAGTCTCATCAGATTTACAGTTTCAAAAATTCAGCTGATGATTGGCTACATTGCAGTTAATTATTGTCTTGCTGAAGGAAACCCCTCATTTTGCTTTAACTACAGCACCAATATGCAATATATTCATTAATTTTGGACTCAGCTATGTTCTGTTGAGAAGTAATTTTAGTGTTTCTAATCACCCAAAATACAGAAATAATACCTACCTTCTAGTCTAAGTAAATACAAATTGGGCGTGCACATGATTTTACTTATTTTCCAAGGAGCAATTGGAAAGTTGGCAATACCATTATGCTTTCCTGCTTGAACTACATATTTTCCCTGCTATGCTGTTAACTACTTTATAGATGTAGATATACATTTACTCTAAGATGGGCTGTAAAGGTTTATTACACGTAAATGGGAACACAGCCATTATTTCTCACTATACTCATGATATAGAATTTAACACACACTTTCTAAAAATAAATTATAACCAGACAACACAGCATTTAGGCAATAGCCATATCCACACAATACACACATTGCATATTGTATTCACTTACTCAGTTTAAGCTAAAGTATGTGCTATGCCTCTGTCTGGAAATAATATGTCACCAATGTAAAAAATGCTAAAATATTTTTGAAAATTTGCCTTTTCTTAGAAAAAGTATTTACATTAAAATCAAATTATGCTATGAATCCAAATAATATATTTTTGGAGTAGAAAACTCTAGTATTTCCAATTTGACCTGATAAAATTTTAGCATCCTCCAAATATCACTTCTACCTGTTTCTTTTTATTTCTGAGACCAAATCCCTCCCCACATTACATTTAATATTTTTTTTGGTTTTTCTGTCAGTGTCAGTAAAAACTGGGAGGAATTTTATAGTACTTGTCAGAGGACCTCAAATGCCTGAAAGAGAGAAGGACCTGAATTATGTGTTCTTTTATTCTGCGTTGAAATAAAATAATGCACACCAGTATTTAGGATACAGTGACAGGGAGGGATAAAATTATACCAACAGCAGATGGTTTGGAACACAAATTCTTGCATTAAGACTTTATACAGCAGCTTTTTACAAGCTTCTAAATCGTACAGGAGTGACAGGAGTAAGGTGTCTTAATGCATCCAATGTATTTACAAAAACATAGAGTTTGGTAAAAGCCTTAATACGGGACCAGATACGTAAAAAAAAAGTCTTTATGAAAATTCCACTTTTAGCATTAAAAAAATGCAAGCAGGATGTGAAAATGAAGATGACAGTAACCGGAGTTACTACGGTTGTATTGAGAAATAGATATCAGCCCACATATAGAGAGAGTACTAGGAGGCAAAATTAAACCCCTTAATTCTGAACACAGCAAAACTTGCAAGAGTCTTTTTGCATAGAATTACTTGTGCTAAACAAAAATGCTTTTTAAACTCTTTGAAACTGCAAAATCATTGAATTAAAAATGCAGATGCTTTGGCTTTCTCATATTTAAAAAATATTTTTATTTTAGTGTAAAATATTTTATATATAATCTTTTTTTTAAAAGCAAAACTTTCAGAACATGTTTATAAAGTACACCAAAAGCATTTTCACTCTGAATTCACATTACATATGAGAAAATGAAACAACAATTAAATCCGTCATTCATCCAACACATGAGAGTTTTCAGAAATTTCATCTAGAACAGACTCCCAAAGCTCAGGTGTATTCCTGTTCCAGACGTCAGTAAAAAAGGATCAGTGAAATAATTTCAGTGAGAGTGACCAAATGAATATCATCTTCACTTAAAAAACTGTGGCAGATCCACTCATTTGCCCATACCTTTAAGGAATTTGTCATGTCACAATTAAAAGGTTACAGAACTTTGATAATTATGGATAGATACAAATAAAACTACTTCATTGAAACAAATCAGATCTGATTAAATATCTTGTATATTCCTTCAAGATCTGCTGTTGCTGCAGCCAAGGAAATTACATCTTAATATCCTAAAATTACTCTTTTTTTACATACTTTGCTGGCTTTAGTATAAAAAGTGCATTCTCTTACAAAAGATGGTACTGTAATCTGATGACTTCAAAAATACATTATAGTTGTTTTTTTAAAACATTTATGCACATTTGTGGTTCAGCATATATGTATGCAAGAGACACTCTGGCACTAAAAGTAAGATTTTTCAAAGGCCTCAAATGATGGCTCATTATATTTTCACTGAATTTCAAAGAAAGCTTCTATTTATTTCAGCAGAAGTGGGACTAGCTCAGGGCTTTACAAAATAATTCGTAGGTTTAATACATCCATGTTTTAAATGCTGACCTTCTCAGGATACTGCTAGACTTGAAACTTTTGCCTTTAGGTCATCTACTGAAATAACTATCTGATCTATTCATAATTTTTAATTTGTAATGCTCATGACATTGTAACAGCTAACTGCAAAAATGCTTTGCTTAGTAGAGCTCTCATTGGACAGACTGTCTTTACAGAAACTTTCAGCATCACTGATATCAGGCATTAAACCAACCTTCTGATATTAGGGTTACATGTACATATGGGATGAAGTGAATTTTACTCTGCAGGGAATTGTGTTCCTATAGGAAGACTGAGGTGAACCTGTGGGTTCAGCTGTTCCTTGGGAAGACAGATAATGCAGTGGTGGATGCCTGCTCTTGGCCATGGCATTCTCTCTGTAATATGAACCTCTGGCTAAAGCAAATCTCACAGAAGAAAAGACTTGCTACCCCCTCTGCTGTATGGGCAGACAATGGCTTAAATTGGTTGTAGGAAAGGGCAACGAGAAAAATGGACACAGGAGGACAAAATCTAAGGGCAGCAGCTTAGAAATGGTTATCTTCCAGCAGGGAAAATTCAAATTGTGTTATTTAGCCTTGGCTTATGTCAGATTGTGCTTCCTCACCTCTGTGTCTGAGCAACTGCATCATTTTGCAGTAACTCATTTTTCCATAAAGAAAAGCAAGAATCAACAGTGACTTAAATGTTAAGAGTTTACTACATGTAGATTGTCCCAAGCATATTTTCACATACCTGAGGCAGATTCCCAGTGGCAATCACGTAATCAAGCTGACAATGCTTGTTTTAGTAGAACCAGTAGAACTCTACTGGCTTACTTCAGCAAAGACAACAACTTCATTTCGATATAGTTTGTTATTACATAATAATAAATATTTTTCATCTCTGGTGATCTATAAATTCTGGAATTTCACAGTTGAAAAGGGAATTTAATCAGAAATATCATCAAGAGACATTCCTGAGTACAAAATTCAGTTCTGAATCAATGATGCTTTGACTGGGGACTTTGTTTCTCTGTCTAATTCTGTAGTGGGTTGACCCTGAATTGACAGGCAACCTGTTAGACCAATAACGCTTCTCTAAATTTCCATATTTAAACCGCGCGGGAAGGTGGGATTTAGCCTTCCTTTCCAGCCTGCCGAAAGGTGGGGGGTGGCCTCAGCCTCCAGGCCCCGCCAGGCTGGGCCGGGGTCTCTG